>JAULJZ010179970.1:0-22639 GCA_032270985.1 Heliamphora pulchella
ATGCATTCATACATCACAAATGTAAATATGAAACCATAAATGCAAAATCATCTCAAATGTTTCTCATTAATATGCCAAGGATCCAGAATAAAATACATAAAAAGTATGACTTTTCAGTATACATTCCCAACAATCGTTGAAGTACCTATTTATAAAATCGGCACTGACAGGAAGGTTGGCCAGATGGTTGCTATTGTTATCAGAATTCGATCTCAGATATGTCACCCGAAAGTCAGTAAAAGGTGGAGCAGTGGTAGAATTCTTGGCCGACCAACCAGTTGAAGGAGGTGAAGACACGGAGTTCCAGTTTCCTGATGAACAGTTGATGAAAGTCGGGGATAACAAGTGGACTCTATTGATGGCATATCCAATCAATATGGCTATGGAATAGGAGTCCTTTTTGTCACTTGTGACGAATCACACGTCCCCTTGTCTTCGAAGCTCAACTTTGAAGTTACCAACAATCAGGCTGAGTATGAAGTATGTTTAGCTGGATTGGAGGCAGCCTTAGAATTAGGGACAAGGAGGATAGAAGTCATCAGAGATTCAGCACTGGTGGTTTCACAAGCGAGAGGAGAATGGAAGGTCAGGGACTTAACTTTGATTATCTATCATCAAGAGCTAGAGAAACTGATACCGTGTTTCGAATCAGTGATCTTTACCCATGTGCCAAGACTACAGTACAAGTTCGCCAACGCACTAGCCACCCTAGCATCCATGATTGACATACCATCCGGAGTCCGAATGAGGGCTTTGATAATCGAACAAAAGAGAAAGCCGGCATAAGAGACGACGGTCACAATCGAAGAAAGCAATGACAACCTTCCATGGTATTTTGACATTCAAAACTTCGTGGAGAAAGAAGAATACCCTAAGTTCGCCAGCAAAAAGGATAAAAGAGCAATACGATGATTATCCGCACAGTTTGTCATTTGCGATGGAAGACTATACAAACAAGGGCATTCAGGGCTCAACAAGCTGTGTGTAAACACTGAAGAAGGCCAAGCCCTGATGAAAAAAATCTATGCGGGGGTCTATGGGCCACACAGGAGCGAAAATATGTTAGCCAAGAAAATCCTGCGATAAGGATACTTTTGGATGACGATAGAGACAGACTGTATACAGTTCGTGCGAAGATGTCATAAGTTTCAGATTCACGCAAACCTTATGCACGTTCCTCCATCTCAGCTGTATAACCTGACGTCGCCATGGCCATTCTCAGTATGGGGGATCGATGTGATCGGTAAGGTAACACCGAAGGCATCAAATGGGCACGAGTTTATCCTAGTGGCCATTGACTACTTTACCAAGTGGGTGCAAGCTGCCTCCTGCTCAGTATTGAAAGCCTCTCATGTTGCTAAGTTCATCAAGCAAAACATCATTTGCCGGTACGGAATTCCACATGAGGTCATATCAGATAATGGCTCACATTTTTAAGGGGAGGTCTTAGATCTTTTCGAGGAATACCAGATAGTTGTTCACAAATCTTCACCTTATCGGTCGTAGACCAATGGGGCAGTCGAGGCAGCAAACAAGAATATCAAGAAAATTCTACAAAAGACGATCAACTCACACAAGGATTGGCCGGAACATCTACCATTTGCACTTTGGGGATACAGAACGTCGATCAGAACTTTAACTGGAACTACGCCAAACTCTTTAGTTACGGGATGGAAACCGTGCTTCCGATTGAAGTAGAAATCCCTTCGCTAAGAGTAGTGTCTGAGGCTAGTGTTTCAAAAGTAGAATGTCAGAGAAATCGAATGGCAGAGAAACCGAATGGAAGAGTTGCTCTTGTTTGATGAAAGAAGACTACAAGTTCTGTTTCATGTACAAGGTTATCAAATGAGGATAGCTCGAGTGTTCAATAAGAAGGTTAAGACCAGAGATATCAGATAAGGAGATCTGGTTCTTAAAGAAATCAAAGCTCTTATCTTTGACCCGAGAGACAAGTTCAAGCCAAACTGGTCCGGACCGTTTCTCATCAAAACCATCACGACCGGTGGTGCAGTCATTATTATGGATTTGAATGGCAAAGTGTTTTCCACTCCAGTTAACCTCGATCAACTCAAAAAGTACTATCATTGAGGTAAAAATAAATATAAAATAAAAATTTGCTGAATTAAAAATCAAAAGGGCAACTCAGGAAAAAGTTAAAGCAGCCCGCAAGGCCGAAAATCCGAAAGGGCGACCTTGATAAAAGTTAGGGCATCACAAAAGGAGAGTGTCAATACCTGAGTGCAAATCGAGCCCAAACTACGTTATGGCCTAATTTCATCTTTTTAGGATACGTAGGCAGCTTCTTTTTAGAAGTTCGGCCACATTCTTCGTTTTTAACCATCTTTGAATCTAAGTAAGACCAATGCGGATTAATTTATGGATTTTAATAATAAAGTCATTGAAAAACTTTGGATAAAACGGGAGTTTTCATTACTTTGATTGGAGTTACAAAGTTTTGAAAATAAAGGGAAGGGCATGCAAGTCCCAAACTCTACAAACAAAAGAAAAAAGATATGAAATCTTTAAAATAAAGCAAGAGGCCTCAAATCCTCCTCCTTTTTACTGCTTGTTTTCTTTCTTTTTTATCCTTCTTCTCCCTATCCTACATCAGCTATGTCTTGTACTCAACAGAAAACTCGGGACATTGCAGCTCCTGCATTTTCATACGTGAACAAGAAGGTCAGGCATCCTGATACAATGCTAAAAATGGAACCCGTAGTATGAATGAAAACAAACGACCTCAGATACTGGGAAAGATTATCTGATTGTGACCGAACTGCCGCATAATCCGATGGGAGTAATAGAAAGTAGTCTAACTCAGACCAATCAATAGGACTCCAGGGTGGTCCATGGTAGTCAGAGTCAAGGTCATCCGCTACCAGGGGCACTGCCAGGTGATATCTGGGCCAGACAGGGATGAGAGGTACTATCGCCAGGCTGCCTCGATGGTGCATATTTGATAGTAGGGGCGGTAAAGGAAAGTTGCGGCATTGTGTTTATCAGTAGGGAGTTTCTGTACAAGATTTACCTTCTCCATCGGCCAAATCTGCAGCAAAAGCAAGAATAGTGAGGGAAAAGCCTTGCAATACGACAAAAGTCTGATGAAAGAAAAGTTTTGGGCTTACCCGAAGAAGTAAGGGGCTACCAGCAAAAGTAGTGGTCTCACTGCGATGAACGGCATCTAGGCCCAGCAGTGTCTTGGCTAAGACAAGTGGCACAAAATCCTTTTCCATCCACATATAACCCGCGATGTCAACCAATGCACAGCTAACTTGCTCATCATAAGGAACAAGAAGATACCAGACAAGAAGACAGAAACAAAGAGCATAACGTCGCCACAGCTGAAAACTGAGGTTGCTAAGGTCACTGGTAGGTGGGAATCTATCGATGATCCAAGGTATGTCAAGACAATCATCTTGTGTCAGAAGAGAGGCTTCCATCCTAGACAAGCCACAGAGCTGTATCACTTGTTGGCGGGTCGAAAGAAAGAAAGTGGGAACCATGACGAAGCTTCGAGGAACCAAATCCAAAATAGCAACAAACTCCTCCACAGTTGGACATAGCTCTTTAAGACCGAACCGGAAGACGTGGGATTGCGGGTCCCATAGCTGAGCAGCCGCCCCCAACAAAAGTATGTCAATCTTTATGGTCATAAGAGAAAATAAGGAGTTGATACCGAAAGGGTTAAAGTTTAAGCGTTCGACATGGGAAAATGCCTCAATCCATGCAGAAAGGGAAGAAGCCATCTGAGCCGGAGTAACAGAAAATGAGGCCTCCAGGGCTATATTTATAAGGCATGGAAAGGCTAGAAATCAAAAAAGTAGCAAAAAGTATAATCAATGTGGCGACCGCCACCTTTGAGTGGGCGACCGCCAACTTAGAAGGGAACCGTACAATGACATCATCCCTTTGACCAGGAGACTGCCATGTTGGAACTGGCGACCGCCATGTCGGTATTTATTGAAGTGGCGACCGTCATGCTGATTATAGTGACAGCCATGTTTAAACATGGCGGGTGTGTGTCAGTCTGTAGTTTGCGTGATTTGTATAAATTGTGGCATTTGAATTATGCATCCAAGACAGTTTGAGCAGAAAATAAAGGAAGGTCATGCAACGGATAAACATGTGAAATAGTAAATGGCACGAAGGCCCAAAATGCATCAAAAAGTGGTAGAAAGTATCAAAACGTAACCAGGGCACCCAGGCCCAATAAAACAGTAAGCATGGGGCGCAGGCCCATAAGTGTATCAAGCTGGAACACGCAGGCCCATCAAAATAAAATGTATCAGAAAATAAAGATGGGGGGACTCTCTCTCTCTCACTCTCGTCTCGGGCAAACCCAGCGGGAAGAAGGACCGGCCTCCTCCGAACTGTCGTCCTCGAAGAGTCTATCGAAATCATTACCGTCATCGCTACCAGAAGAGGAGGAGACGACTCTGGAGCGGCTTCGGGCTGAGGAGACAAATCCTCGGGAAGGGCGCGCTCGGGAAGAAGCACGGGACCCACGACCTCGTGCCAGAATCGAAACATGAGGCTGAGCAGGGGCCGGTGGTCGTACTACGCCGATGGCAGCTACCGGTGCCTGAAAAAGAGAAGCAAAAGTAAGAATAAAGTACAGTACAGAACAAGATGACGAAACCAAAAGGGAAATGCTCAGCGGCAGGGGGACAGAGAGAACCCCAGCTGCATGCAGAGCAACGTCCTGTTGGCGAATAAGGATCCACATACTGCTCACCACCAACATGAGGCGGTTTAACCAAGCCTGATCCGCTTGTCAAGAAATAATAAAGAACTAAGCAGTCTATATAAGAAGAAAAACAAAAAAAGGGAAATAATGAGAAGAAAGTCGAACCTGAGCATACTTTGGCCAGAACTCCTGGGCTGAAGGAACCAGGATGGGGAAATCAAAAAGATACTCGGCGATGAAGGACGATACGGTCCAGGGCACCTCAACAACCTTAGCCCCAGCTCCTGCAGCCACTCCAGCAGTAGCAGCAGCTCCAGGTTCGATGTCAGCAGCCGCAGCTGCACCAGCATCAGTAGTCTCTGGTGCTTGCCTCCTCTTGTCGCCAGGGGCAGCCGGGCCAAGTCCTAATGGACCTAGTAAATGGGCTCGGGCCCAAGCTGCATAATCTCCCTCGGCCACCAGCAACTCCGCAATGTGTGTCTCTACCGTCTCCAAGAGGAGGTCAACGCGACTGGCGAACCACACGCTCGCCAAGATAGTACTCCCGACCAAATGGCCCCTCCAATAAGATACGTCTCGAAGCTACATCACGGTTGCGCATCAGGTCTGCGCCGGCCCGATCCTCTACTCCCTGCTAGACATCCCAGTGGACTTGCAGTGATTCAAAATATAATACGATGCAATGAAGAGTAAGCAGTGAATGCAATGCAGTATATGGTAAATAGCCAGTGTACAGTAATCAGTGTACATGGTA
Organism: Heliamphora pulchella; assembly: GCA_032270985.1. NCBI lineage: Eukaryota > Viridiplantae > Streptophyta > Magnoliopsida > Ericales > Sarraceniaceae > Heliamphora > Heliamphora pulchella. Next base: position 5,442 of record JAULJZ010179970.1, read on the forward strand.
GAAATAGTGGATAGTGCAGTGAATAGTACAATGATGGGTGCAGTGAACAACAGTGGACAGTATGACGCAGTAAGAAGGAATTAAAGATACCTGGTTAGGAGTTAGCCGGTCCAATGAGACCCGAAACCGGTTGATGTCCTTCCCTCCAGCCTTCTTCCCCTTTAAGCCTCGGGACCATCGGGCCGCTCGGGGAATGACTAGAGAGTCTACCGTCGAGTTTATCGGGATGCGAAGCCCGAGGAACTCATAGGTCCACAATTGCAAAGAAGAAGATGTCTGCAAGTAGATAATAACAGATAACAAAAATGAATAGAGAACTGCAGAAACTAAACCATACCTCCCAAACCCTCCAGTATCCCCGAATGCTGAGTTCTTGGGCAAATCGGATCAAGGTCCGCATGAAGCCGTAAAGAGTGGTGAGAGCTGCTCCTCCCATTCATAAGTAACAACCCGGTCCAGACGAACCAGGGCGCCCAAGTAATGCAAATGAACAATATTCTCCTTGATCGAGAACAAGGAGGTACAGAACATATACATCAGAAAACCTCGGGCGACCCACTCATAGTGGCGGGGCTCGGTGCACCGAAAATGGAGAAAACGGCCGAAGAACCAAGTGTATCTGACTCGGTCCCGATCCATCTGCACAGGTACAGCTCCAAGAAAATGCATCAATGCATCAGTGGATCGCGCAATGGTCGGATCAAAAGGGATAGGGGCGCCTCCAACCCGGATGCCGATGATCAGCGCAAAGTCGAGAGGCGTCAAGGTAGGCTCGAAGGTGGTGAAATTGAAGGTGTTTGTGGTATCCCATCATCGCTTTGCCAGAGCTATAACCATACCCGGTCATTGCTAGTCCTACCCAATAGGGGTATGATCCGAACAAAGCCGAAGGCATCGATATAAGCCCGGCTAGGAGCAGCGAGGGCATCGTACCACTCCAACACCTCCCCGGAGGTAGAACCTTCAAAGCCTCTAACATAGTGACCAGCCTAAGGAGAAGAAAACAAACAGAAAATACGTAAAGAGCAGATTAAACACATGAAATATGCAGTAGATAACCAAAAGTAATAAAAAAACCCTAGGTTCGTGTATAAGTGACGACCCTTCGGTTCTTTTAAGCCCTAGAAAACTAGGCACCCTAACCCTAGGTTCGTGTTTAAGTGCCGACTCTTTGATTCTTTCAAACCTTAGAAAACTAGGCACCCTAACATTAGGTGACGATCTTTCGGTTCTTTCAAGCCCTAGAAAACTAGGCACCCTAACTCTAGGTGACGACCGTTCAGTTCTTTCAAGCCCTAAAAATTCGGTTCTTCCAAGCCCTAGAAATCTAGGCACCTCAAGCCCTGGTAAACCACGCAAATCTCCATAACCCTAGGTTCATGGGTAAGTGACGATCCTTCGGTTCTTCCAAGCCCTAGAAAACTAGGCACCCCAAGCCCTGGTAAACCAGGCAAATCTTTCTAACCCTAGGTTCGTGTGTAAGTGACGATCCTTCGGTTGCCCTAGAAAACTAAGCACCCCAAGCCCTAGTAAACCAGGCAAACCTTTTTAACCATAGGTTCGTGTGTAAGTGACGATCCTTCGATTCTTCCAAGCCCTAAAAGACAAGGCATCCGAAGCGCTGGTGTGCCAAATAAATCTTCCTAACCCTAGGTTCGTGTGTAAGTGACGATCCTTTGATTTTTGCATGTCTTAGTAAAAGATTAGGAACCCTAAGCTTTCGTACGCCAAGCAAATCTCTTTAGAAAAAAAAAAGAACTTCTGAAAAAATTGCCCCAATTCTCTAAAACTTTTGAATAATTTTCTTTAATTTTTCTAAGATTTTTGAACAAATTTTTCCAATTTTCTAAGAATTTTTGAAAAAATTTTCTTATTTTTCTTAGATCATTTTTCCTAAATTTTCTAGGATTTTTGAAAGATTTTCTTGATTTTCTCTTTAAAATACTCTTTAAATTTCTAGAGTTTGTGAAAATTTTGCCTTAACTTTTTAAAATTTTTTGACAAAATTGCCCCCAATTTTTTAAGATTTTCGATAAAAATTATTTCTTTAGTTTTCATACCCTAAAAATAAAAACAAAAATCCCTTCCTAGTTTTGTGTTTTTCCTTAAATTAAAAATAAAGCATTCAAGCCTTTTATTTTGTGATTTTCACTAAAATAATCATTGTTTGTTCGAATCCTAACTGTTTTTACTGTTTTAATCTCCATAGTAAAGGTACCTAAGCTAAGTTCAAATCTCAAATATCACACATCAATCATCATAAATCATCAAAATAAATCATCATTCATCATCATTTATCATCATATGGGGGATCCTAGGCATGCATCTACGTTTGATATATCATAAAAACATGCTTTGGTATTGAACAAGTAAGTTTGGGAAACTTACCGATGGGCGCTAGCGTGACATATGGTGGTCGGGCTCCCGCAAAAGAACATCAGCAGCAACAGCATCGGTGGGAGGCTCGTAGCATCTCATCCCGCGTGGAACTACGCGATGGGAAACTAGGGCGTAGGTATGCGGGTCGAAGGGCACTGGGTGGCCCTCTCCAGCATTGGGATCTAAAAAGTCGGCTATCGCGGCCTCAGCAGCAGCATCTGTAGCCGCCTGTGCCTCGACAGCTGCTCGTGCCTCCTCCTCAGCTGTATAGCGGGAGGCACGCTCCGCCTCAAGAACAAGAGCATCCATCGCAGCAGTAGGCTGCGTGGAGGTGACCCCGCCGGCAGGAAGATTGGAGGTCGTGCCCCCAAGAGTCCCAATGGAAGAACTCCTAATAGCAGGACCCCGTCATACCCCAAGACCATCATCTCCATGGCCCTGGCCCTCCATGAAGAGGAATGGGATCACAAACAGAAGGGTAAACATCGTGTGAAATCTAGGAAGCAAGGATGAACAAGAAGCGTAGGGAAAAGGCTAAATAAAGTGAGGAAGCTAAAGGAAGTTTGAGAGAGTTTTAGAGGGGAAAAGGCTAGAGAGAGAGTAAGAAGTGAAGAATGAGCCACACCCGCGCGCCTTAAAGGACCGGATGCGCGCCTGGAGTTGGTGGTCGCCACTTCCAAAGTGAGCGACCGCCATATATTTGAAAAGACACATGGCGACCGCCATGTTGGAAGGGTTTTTGCCTGGCGGCCGCTATATCAGAGGGGTTTGGACTTGGCGACCGCCAGATTGTCAATGGTCACGTCAGGTCAGTTTGTCCATCATGGGTTTCTAGGGTTTTATGGGGCCTTTTTGGGTATTTTTATTATGTGTTTATTTTACCCTAGCATATGTTCATTTGTGTGTTTTTCTTTTCTGTGCGTGTTGACTTCATGAGTGTTATTTTCAAAAATATTTTGTTAGGAAAAATGATTTCCAAAAATAATAATTTCCCTTTAAAAAAACCCTTTTTATTTTATGTGTGGTCTTCCAAAAATAAAAAATCTTGGCTTTTTTCCAAAATACTTCAAGACAATTTTTGTGTGTGGTATTCTCTTCGGATAAATTTAATTTTAAGTCGTAACTTGACTTTTAATTTTATCCCGTGCTTCATTTTAAATTTTTAAGTCTTAACTCGACCTATTAATTCGTGGTTATCTTTTCCGATAAATTTAATTTTAAACCGTAACTTGACTTTTAATTATTTTTATCTCGCTTCCATCACAAGTTTTTAGGTCTCAACTCGACCTATTAATTTATAGTTATTCTTCCCAGTATGAATAGTTTTAAGTCGTAAGTTGGTTGTTGAATATTTTTACCTCGCTATCATTTCGAATTGTTGGATCTTAACTCGACTTATCAATTCCTTATTGCTTTCTTGGTTAAGATAATTTCTTAGATTTTAACTCGATCCTTTTAATTATTTTATCCCCAGCCGAGTTCTTAGGTCTTGACTCGATCTTTAACTTGCCCATTGGTGCTCCCTTTAGATCTTGACTCAATCTCTAGGATTTGTTTGCCTAAATCGTCGTTTATACTAGCATTTGCATCATGTTAGCACCCACGCTATGTTTTTATCTTGCAGCCTTGCATTTTTTCCCCGTGAACTACGTTTCGGTCTGATCCCTAACAAAGGGCTACGTAGGCAGCTCGATAAAAATTCGAGTACGACCAACATCATATGTATGCTTGTGTGCTTGAGGCCTAAGATTGGCGGCTCGGTCAAATAGTTGTTGTCTCTGGATCTTTAATATAACCTGAATCATGCGTTGCTATACAAGTTATATCAAAGAGGAGCAACTGTAGACACCCCAATTTGACCCCGCCCAATCTTAGGTGATTCTGATGATGAAAACAGATGGAATGGTGCTTCAGTTCGATCCTCAGAAAATGATCCAAGCTCGGTATTTGAACCCAGAACCTTCAAACCAATGAAATTACGTTGAACCATTGATAACTTGTTATGCAAGTCAATTCTCAAAGTGGCGACCGTCATGTTCATTGTGGCGACCGTCAATAGAACCTCTTGAAAACCCTAGCCAAAAGTGGCGACCGCCACATTCAACCTGGCGACCGCCAACTTACATTATGGCGACCGCCAATAGAACCTTGTGAAACTTTTTTTAGACATGGAGACCGCCAACTCCAAATGGCCTGACATGTCCCAAAACATGGCAGCATCTCATTGGTTGAAAAATTCTATAAATACTATACCCAGGGTACGTTTTCAAAAAGAAAATTAGTGAGAGATTTAGTGAGAGAAGCTCTGCCAAGTTGTCGAGCAATTTTGAGTCTCGACGCCAAAATCCTTCCGAAATATCGAGATCCGAACCTCCAACGCCTGCATTGAAATCATTGCTTGGATCACAACCTGAGAATTGGACCGTTAAAGCACATTCCTCAGCTTGAGAATTCCTAAACAATTCAGGTATTTTGTTTGGATCCCTAATCCTTCTAACTCCATTCCCTCTCTTTTGGAGTGATCGGGTTAAATTCGAAGTTCAATTCATGCATTTCCTTCATTTATGTAGTTAAACTTGCTTGTTGTCCTCATGTAATTTAATTACTTTAATTAATTTCTTAGTTACACTTTCACATTAAGTATATTGTTATTTTTCATTAATTCATTAAATAATGCTAATATATTTTGGTAATTACAACTTATTAATGCTGTTAATTGTTATAATAATACACTTACATTTATGTGAATGTAGTAATCAATACTACATTTCACATTTGAGTTAAATAGTTGTATTTAATTTATCTTATCTTTCTAACATTCATTTTTATTTTATTTTCTTTTTTTGTAATATTAATTTAATGTCCTTTTCTTTTAAGTATTAGCTTAATATTTTTTTCATTACTAGTACTTTTATTTTATAATATTACTGTTCCATTTGTCTTTATTTTCTTTCTTTTTAGTTATTAGTTTAAAATGTGCAATTTAACATTCTTTTTTCTTTAATATTAGTATTTCTTTTCTTTTCTTTTCTTATAAAGTTTCTTTTCTTTTTTTTTAATTACTATTTTTAATTTTCTTACATTTTCTTTTCTTTTCTCATCTTAGTATTATTAGCTTTATTTTCCTTTTTTTGGTCCTTTTCTTATTTTACTTTTCTTTGGTCATTTTCTTTTTCTTTTTCTATTTAATGTTAACATTATTTTTTCATATTATTAAACCTAAAAAATCACAAAAAATCTTTTAAGTTAATTTTCATCTTTAAATGTTAGTATAAATTTTCTCTTATTATAGTAATTTTCTTTTCTTTTCTTTTCTTTTCTTTTATTTACTTTTGTCTCTTTTAAAGTATAAAATGTAAATAAATAGGTTTTCTTTTTCAATAGATTAATAACATTTTCTAACATTTTTATTATTTTTCTTTTGTAAAGTTTTTCTTTTTCTTTAAATCTTTAAACCCTATTTTGTTATAGAACCCTCATTTTAAATTTTCTTGTTAAGTAAGCTTTCTTTCAATATAGAATTTTTTTTATACATCTTTTATTTTACATTTAGCATTTTTTTTCATGTTAAAGCCAATCTAGTTTATTTTGGTAACATGCATATTTTGGTTACTTTCTTTAAAATATTTCGTGTCTAAAGTAGTTTGATTTATTTTGCAATAATTCATATTTAGGTAGTTTTGACAACTTCTAACATGTTTTTATTATTTTATGCATACTATGATGGTTTAGGTTATCTTTGTGAATATTACATGCGGGAGTGCTCCATGTATCCTTTAGTTAAAAATTATCTGCCATAGGACTTAGATTTTTCTTTAGATATTTGTTTTATTTAGAATTCTATGTACATATGTTATGTATTTTTCATATTTAATTTTGGATATTCCCTCTTTGCCTCTATTTTTTTTATTTGCATGGATTTGAAAAATCTTATTAAAGAATCAATGATGGTTAGTAGAGGCTAACCTTACGGTTAGATGAACGGGGTGCCTAACACCTTTTTCTATTTGTACCTTAGCCCCTCAAATCTTTTTCTCTTGTTAAATGTTTTAAAAATCAGTAGTCATTTTTATTTTTTCTAGTTTTTCTCAAAAACTAAGTGACGACTCTATTTTCAACAAAAAAGAATTTTTAAAATTTAGTTTTCAATGTGTTAAACTATTTTCTAAACATCTTTTGAATCCCACATTTTTGAACATTTTCCAAAAACTTCAAAAATTCCGGCGCCACAGTATTTTTTGGCGACTGGTTTATAAAATTAAATAAGAGGACTAGACTTAAAAATATCATTGGTTCTTAATACGTATTTCTCATCTATATTTTCGCATGCATGTGCATTGTTCTTCAAACTCCCCTGCCTGGTCGACCCGATGCCCTGAACGTTCATCTGTTTCGGGAATTGTTGGGAAGGCAGGCAAGCCTTACTAACTGTACACTTTCATAGGTGCAGTAAAAGAGTTCGAACGTACTATTTGACCATGTCCTGCACCACTCTAGGCATGGGAGGTATATATTCGGTTCTATTCAAAAGGTACCCTATTCGATTGACCAAAATCGACCTTTTGCATATAGTAGCTTAGAACCCCCCATTAGGTGCTGCTAAGCTTAGTAGGATTACGTGTTTTTCTAATTGTATGTTTTGATTGCGTATTATTAGGATTGTTTGTTTGTCTTAGGCTAGTACTTTTTTCGAGTTTGACCTGAGATTTTCTGTTATCCTTTGATTAGGATAGCTTTTCACCTTCGGGTTCTTACCCGAATTTTGTTTTTCACCAAGTTTGGTTTTCACACCGTAGCTTTCATTTCGGGATCATGCTCGTGTTTTATTTTGAAGTCTCTAGGATAGTTTCTCTCTCTACTTCGGGTTCTTCTCGGGTTGTTGGCTTTTTTCCTGTCGTTGTTTTAAGCCCGCTTCCTTCGAACCTTTATGAGCTAGTTCTATTTCCCTACCGTTATGCTTCCCATTTTTCGTTAAAATCCAAGTTCAAATCGGTCTTGCAAAGGATAGAACTATTTCCCTACCAGAATGCTGCTCATTTCTCCGTTTAGATGAACCTTCTCTCTAGAATTTAGTCGATCCCCTTCTTAGCCATCATTCTGGTTTTTGGGTCTTCCTGTGATTATGCTGCCAATGTAAGCTCGGCAAGGGCATTGTTTTAGCTTCCATGTTTATCAGCCTATGGTTTGCTATTTTGGGTATCTGGGATGTTTTGCTATCTGTCATCAGAATTTTCATCCAAAAAGTGTTTTGATATTGGTTATTCTGCTTTTGGAATCTAAGTTTTCTTCAGGTCTAGATCATTGAGCCGAGAAGATCACGATCGACGCGTGTCTGGGCAAGATCAGTGACAGGCAGACTCTATAGAATATCTGAACAGCCAACTGAGCCAGTTGAAATGATAGAGAATGAGGTGAACTTGATAGCTCTTATGAGAGCCATTATTGAGATACAAAGAGCTGTGGAGCAGCAGAACCAAGCTCAAAATCAGTATCGGGCGCAGATACAGGCAATTTAGGCCAGTATACCCGTTGTGAATGGAAAACTGGATGACATAAATGACAAAGACAAAGACTTCTAGGACGAAAATCAAGGACAGGATGTACCACAAGTTCTGTGCCACCTCGGGTTCCCTGCCCGGTGGTGGTAGAAGAGGAGAATACTGCCCAGTTTACAGAATTCGCGCTGGCAGATTAGATCGACTGAATGGATAAGGTACTAAGAAAGGAAAAGGGAGTAGAAGAATACATGCTGGATGTGGGTGGCTTGTGCCTATTCCCAGATGCAAAATTACCAGAAAAGTTTAAAATGCCAGAGACAGAGAAATTTGATGGTACTGAAGATCCACGCATTCATTTGAGAATATATGTCGGAACCTTGTCCCCCGGGGATTGATGATCAGCTCAAGGCCCAACTGTTTCACCAATCATTTTTTGAGGCCACGCAAAGATGGTTTCTTTCTTTGGAGGTTGCCAAAATTAGGACTTGGGAGGACATAGCCATGGTTTTTGTTAGTTAGTACAGCTACAATGTCCAACTAGATGTCACCACCAGAGAGCTTGAAACAACTCGACAAGAGAGTCGGGAGTCTTTTGTTGATTTCCTGACCCGATAGAGGGGTAAAGCCGCCAAGATGACAAGCTGGCCCACTAAGAAAGAACAAGCGAGGGTCGTGGTTGAGAATCTGCAGTCTCCACTGAAGCAGTATCTTATCACTCAGCCCTTTTCTACCTTTGAACAGTTGTTTGACGCTGGAGTACAGATTGAAGACGCCATTCAGTCTGGGGATATCGAGAAAGCCGAACCTAGCCAAAACATAGAAGAACATTCCTAGCAAATAACCAAAACCAAACTGCCACCACCAATCTCATGTCTCGCTCGAATGAGGTAAATCTGTTAAACTCGTCTTATTCTGCCCAATAATCCAACAATACCCATCAGTCGGACAACGGTTAACAGCAACAAAGGCCAAGGAGGGTGTTCATTCCCCTCAACATTTCATTATCCACCGCCCTGAGTTGACTCGTCGAGAAAGGGTTTAACGAGCCGTTAGACCCCATGCCTGTACCTGATCCCCCACCGCCAAGGTTTAATGCTTCTCAATACTGCGCCTTCCACCAAGGTCATGGACATTTAATTGATAAGTGCTTAAGACTCCGACATGAGATCCAGAACCTCATCGAGAACAAGGTGATTTCCACATCATCTGCTACTCCAAAGTTGAATGTCACGACTAATCCCCAACCAAATCATGCTAGGCAGGCTAGGGTAAATTACATGTCTCTAGGGAAATCAGAGGACCCGAGTCAGCACATCAGTTCGGCGCAACTGCCGTACCCATCTGTTTTAGTTACCAAGGACCTGACTGCCTGTGTTCATTGATTATGAATGGAAACAGCTGGGATATGGTGGGAGAAAGGAATGATGATGCATGGAAAGGATATCAGGTGGCAGTTCAAGAAGAAGAAGAGGAACGTAACGAAGAAGACGATTGGCCTTTGGATTATCTAGTCCGATCATACGGGTTTGGTCACGTGCTCGACGGCATTACCCTTTCCCAACTTTTTGAGGAAGAGGTATATGTGGATGAAATGCAATCCTATTGGCTGGTAAGGGTTGTGCTGAAATTAGACGGAGCAGAGTAGACTAATTTTTGGGCTGCTCAAGAACAGCAGGTGGATTTTATCGAAGAGGATCTCTTGGAGGAGGTCGATAATACATGGGCTATTGAAGATGATGAGGAGAGAAGAGGAAGAATAGCAATCGGTGATTTAGGCAATTTGTGGGCAATTAAAAGCTCTTTGCTTGTGAACAAGGCACGACATACCAGTGACACAATAACAGGATTATGGGATCCTGAGGAGGGGATAGAATATCTGACCAGAAGCGGGTAGCATTTCAAGCCAGCCCAGCTGGAGAAAGGGCAACCAAGCGGAAAAGAGAAGGAGAAAGAACAAGAAGAAGAATAATAATTACCCAAAAAAAGAAAGAACAAGAAGAAGAGGATGATGCAGTGCTGAAGCAGTTAAAGAAGACGGAAGCCAATATCAGCATTTATGGGCTACTAATGTCCTCGCATAAATATAGACAAGCTATGCTAAAGGTTCTGAATAAAGCCAGCGTCTTGATAGATGCCACCCCGGAGCAACTAATTGGACTTATTTTGCCGGCGATAGAGTCGAAAGTTATTTCTTTTTTTGATAAAGATCTGCCAGCAGAGGGAAGGAATCATAACAAACTAATGCACATTACCGTTAAATGCATAGACATATGGGTCCCCGTGACTCTTATTGATAACGGGTCTGCATTAAATGTATGTCCGATCATAACAGTACTCTGTTTAGGACTAAAGACGGAGCACTTCACACCGAACAGTCAAAGAGTTCGGGCCTATGACAACACAAGGAGGAACATATTGGGACTAGTGTCATTTGTAATATCAGTAGGGCCCTTGGAAACGTCGGTCAAGTTTCATGTACTAGATGTACCGGCATCTTTCAACTTATTGTTGGGTAGACCCTGGTTGCATAACCCAAATGTCCAGGCTGTACCATCAACTCTCCATTAGAAACTAAAACTGATAAGAAATTGGATAGTTTTGACTATTCACGGGGAAGACAGCATTCATCCCCCAAGAGGAGGAGAGGGCTCAACTCTGTTGGAAGTATAACATGGTGAAGGTGATGTATCGCTCAGTGGTTTCCAAATTGACGAAGCCTAGGCTGTACAGATGTTATTGAATGAGGAGGAAATATACATCAACCCGTAGGCGGTAACAATGATGAGGCAAATATCCTTTTTCCCTGGTATGGGATTAGGGCGTAAGTAGTAGGGTATTTCGGAACCTGTCCAGGTATTACCGACTTCACACCATTTTGGTCTTGGATTCAAACTGACGAAAGAAGATTTAGAAGGGCCTAGAAGGGGACAAAAGTCAAATTATTCTGGAACGCTCAATGGGTACTTTGTCAAGGAAGGGGAAAATTTCCTGTACTACGGCTTTCTAGAATCGTGGATCAACGAAGAAACCAATCAAAAGCTGCCGGGCTGGAAATCTTTTTCAGCCATCAGTTGTCTGATATAGAAGAGGAAGAGATAGTGAAGAAGGAAGAGGAAGGAAGGAAGATCCAAGAGGAAGATTGATGGAATCGACATAGGGGTGTTGTTCAATGAAAGATGGCACGCTGCACGTAATTGACCTAGACTGTTTCATGATGGGCTTCAGCGCATCAACTGACTGCACCAAGCTTATTGTCGATGCAGCTGCAAAGGAAGTGAAGAACTAGACCTTAGAGTCCTGTGATGTGCAGATTTTCTAGTCAGAGTTTGTGGTTGAGGGCACGTCTATTTGTGCATCTCCCCTGTTTATGCTTTTGAGTTTGTAATTCCATCTTCCTTCAATGAAATAAATGACATTTTCGGTTACTCTGCTTTGTTTGATTTATTTCATATGCTTTCTGATGATTTTGAATTCGACGGGAATATCCCTGAAGAAATAAAACTTTTAATAAAAAGAGAAAAAGAAATGTGTGCCCAACCAATAATTGAAGAAATTTTGTCAATAAATCTGGGTAATGAAACTAATCTGCAAAATGTACAAATTGGTTCTTCTTTATCCATAGTTGAATAAAAACAATTAATAACTTTATTAAAAGAATTCAAAGATGTATTTACATGGTCTTATGAGGATATGCCCAGAATTGATCTTGACATTGTCCAGCACGATATTCCCTTACACCCTGATGCCAAGCCGGTCAAACAAAAGTTAAGACGGATCCGACCAGAATGGGCTCTGAAAGTTAAAGAAGAGGTTGCCAAATAGATCAATGCTGGATTCCTAATAGTAACTGAGTATCCAAAATGGGTAACCAACATCATGCCGATTTTAAAGAAGGACGGACGTATCCGAGTCTGCGTGAATTTTCGAGATCACAACAAAACTAGCCCGAAAGATGATTTTTCGCTACCACACATTAACGTTTTGGTAAACAGTACAGCGAGGCATGCCTTGTTATCATTTATGGATGGCTTCTTCGGGTACAACCAGATTCTGATGGACCCTAAGGACCGAGAAAAGACAACATTCACTACACCCTGGGGCACCTATTGTTATCGCATTACTATTTGGTTTGAAGAATGCAGGAACAACCTATCAAAGGGCTGCCACTATTTTACTACATGGCACGATACATAAGGAGGTCGAGGTGTACGTAGATGATATGATAGTCAAATCTAAGGATCAGGGTGGCCACATCGTAGCACTACAAAAGTTCTTTGAAAGGATTCGAAAGTACAAGATGCGACTCAACCCGTAAAAGTGTGCCTTTGGAGTTACTGCTAGAAAGATGCTTGGATTTATAATCACTCAACGGGGTATCGAAGTGGATCCTTCAAAGATTAAAGCAATTTTAAAAATGCCTCCTCTGAAGACCGAACGAGAGGTTAGGGGCTTTCTGGAAAAAGTATAATTTATCAGTCGATTCATCACAAAACTAGCAACTACCTGTGAGCCGCTCTTTCGTCTGTTGAAGAAAGGAGTTGAATTCAAATGGGATCAGAAATGCCAAGACGCCTTTAATACTGTACAACAGTACCTACAAAACCCACATGTTCTAGCTCCTCCCGAACCTGATAGGCCATTGATCCTCTTTTTGTCAGTGGCTGATTCGGCTATGGGATGTATGCTAGCGTAAGAGGGTGAAACTGGAATCGAAAAGGCTGTCTACTACTTAAGCAAGAAAATGACGGGATCAGAAATACGATACACACCACTGGAAAAGACATGCTAAGCCTTGGTTTGGGCTTCCTGAAAACTGAGACATTACGTGTTGTCTTTCACAGTAAATATCATCTCCCGGAAGGACCCATTAAAATACTTGTTTGAAACCTGGCATTGACAAGAAGGTTGGCTCGATGGTTGCTATTATTATCTGAGTTTGATCTTCAATATGTTACCCGAAATTCAATCAAGGGCAGAGCAGTGGCAGAATTCCTGGCCGACCAATCAGTTGATGGGGATGTGGGCACAGAGTTCCAATTTCCTGACGAACAGCTGATGAAAGTTGGGGATGACAAGTGGACTCTATATTTTGATAGTGCATCCAATCAGTATGGCTATGGGATATGAGTCCTTCTTGTCACTCCTGACGAATCACACGTCCCACTGTCTTTGAAACACAATTTTGAAGTTACCAACAATCAGGTGGAGTATGAAGCATGTTTAGCTGGATTGGAGGCAGCCTTAGAATTAGAGGCAAAGAAGTTGAAAGTCATCAGAGATTCAACACTGGTGGTTTCACAAGCATGAGGAGAATGGAAGGTCAGAGACTTAACCTTGATTCTCTACCATCAAGAGCTAGAAAAGCTGATACCGTATTTCGAATCAGTGATCTTTATCCATGTGCCAAGACTACATAACAAATTTATCGATGCACTAGCCACCTTAGCATCCATGAATGACATACCACCTGGAGTCCGAATGAGGCCTTTGATAATTGAACAGAAAAAAACCAGCATATGAGACGACGATCGCAATTGAGGAAAGTACTGACGACCTTTCATGGTACTTTGACATACAGAACTTCGTGGAGAAAGGAGAATACCCCAAGTTTGCTAGCAAAAAGGACAAAAGGGCGATACGATGATTATCTGCACAATTTGTCATTTACGGTGGTAGACTGTATAAATGAGGGTACTCTGGGGTCAATAAGCAATGCGTCAACAATGAAGAAGGTCAATAACTGATAAAAGAAATCCACGTGGGAGTTTGTGGGCCACACATGAGCAGAAATATGTTAGCCAAGAAGATCCTACGGTAAGGGTACTTTTGGATGACAATGGAGACAAACTGTATACAGTTCGTGCGAATGTGTCATAAGTGTCAGATTCATGCAAACCTTATGCACGTTCCTCCATCTCAGCTGTATAACCTGACGTCACCACGGCCATTCTCAGTATAGGGCATCGATGTGATCGGCAGAGTAACACTAAATGCGTCAAATGGACACGAGTTCATATTAGTAGCCATTGATTACTTTACTAAATGGGTAGAAGCCGCCTCCTACTCAGTATTAAAAGCCTCTCATGTTGCTAAGTTTATCAAGCAAAATATCATTTGCCGGTATGAAGTTCCCCATGAGGTTATCTCAGATAATGGCTCACATTTTCAAGGAGAGGTCTTAGATCTTTTTGACGAATACTGGATAGTGGCTTACAAATCCTCACCATATCGGTCGCAGACCAATGGAAGCAGCAAACAAGAACATCAAGAAAATCTTACAAAAGACATCAACTCACATAAGGATTGGCCGAAGCATCTACCATTTGCACTTTTGGGATAAAGGACGTCGATCAGAACTTCAACAAGAGCTACGCCATATTCTTTAGTATACGGGATGGAAATTGTACTTCCCATTGAGGTGGAAATTCCTTCACTAAGAGTAGTGGCTGAGGCCAGTATTTCAGAAACAGAATGGCAGAGGAACCGGATGGAAGAATTGCTCTTGTTTGATGAAAGAAGACTACATGCTCTATTTCATGTACAAGATTATCAAAGGAGGATAGCTCGAGTATTCAATAAGAGGGTCAAGACCCGAGATCTCAGAGAAGGAGATCTGGTTCTTAAGGAAATCAAAACTCCTATCTTCAACCCGAGAGGCAAGTTCAAGCCAAACTGGTATGGACCGTTTCTAATCAAAACCATTATGACGGGTGGTGCAGTCATTATTATGGATTTAGATGGCAATGTGTTCTCCACTCCAGTTAACCTCGATCAACACAAAAAGTACTATTCTTGAGGTAGAAATAAAGATAAAATGAAAGTTCGTTGAGTTAAAAATCGAAAAGGCAACTCAGGCAAAAAATAGAGCAGCCCGTAAGGTCGAAAATCTGAAAAGGCGACCTTGACAAAAGTTAGAGCATCACAAAAGAAGAGTGTTAATACCCGAGAGCAAACCGAGCCCGAACTACGTTATGGCCTGATTCCATCTTTTTAGGATACGTAGACAGCTTCTTTAAAGAAGTTCGGCTATATTTTTTGTTTTAACCATCTTAGAATCTGACCAAGACCAACGCAAATGAACTTTTAGATTTTGATAATAAAGTTATTTAATTAGGGGAGGCTGACTAGTAAATTTCAGCAAAGGGGAGAGCTTCTCTCTCCAAAGAAAGCTCTCCCCAAGGCTTCCATGGGGAGAATCTGATGTTGCTGGTAAGGGGAGGCTGTTTAATCTGCTCTAACGTGAAGAAATGTTACGATGAGAATGTGTGCTGTGTTCGAGGGTTGGAGTGGCTCCTCATCTGCTATCTCATCTCCTCTGCAGATTAAGGTTTTGCTCTTTTTAGCTTCGGCTTTCTTCGCAATCGGTTTTGCTCCTATAATGTTCTGTGCTCGATTATCCTGGAGCTCACGGTCATGAGCTATTTATCTGCCATGTCTACCCTCCATGGAAGTTTGGCGCTACTTCAGTCGATGGGTTTGCTTAACCGATCTGGGTTTTCATAGACTATATTGAAGACCCTTCTTTTGTTCGGTCTTCTGGTTGCTATGGTTTTTTCTTAGATCGTTTTGTTGTTCGAAAGTGAAGACAAGTTTTTCTTTATCTAAGGATGAATGTTATTCTAGAACCTAAAGCTATTTTGACGACTTTACTGGTATGATCAATGGAGATCAATCAGTTGTCTAGAGTAGTTCCGAATCTAGCGTGCTCCGGACATGGTGGATTTCTTGTTTTTAAAAGGTTATATGTTTAGATTTGGTGCATTTCCAGCAAATCAGAGTGTTCCCTTGTATCGAATTGCAAGCTAGGGAAGACAAAGTTGGGTGTACACACGTTATTTGGAGTGTGAGGTTGCTGTTATTGGGAGTTTCACTAGTTTGGTAGAGCTTAAGCAGTACTATAGTAGTTGATCTCTAAATACCATTCACGACTTTGTGAAACAATACAGTGGTTTCTCAAATCGTGGGCGGTGGGGCGCACGTCGTTGGCAACGGACCCGTTATCCCACATTTTTTTTGTCGCGCTTGTGCGTTAATGGTGGACCCCACTGAATGGGTTGGCTTCCAAGTGGAGTGTAGGCCCCTTTTAGTGGGTTCTGGTAGCCATGTGCGTGTAAACCATGGCTGTTTGTGCTATCCGATGGTTGTGTATTGTTCCCACTTGGAAACTAGCAGTTTGTCTTAAACCATGGGCTGGGAAACCATGGGTTGAAATTAATGTTCCCACTTGTTCAGATAGTGGAACCGTTTGTGGTTCAAGTTTGGAGCCTTCAGTGGCTTAAGAGGTTTGCTTTTAAGAAATGGAACCCACTGTGAGATTGAAAAGGCTAAAATCGTGGGGCTGTTTAGTTTGGACACTAGTAGTTTGCATCTAAACCGTGGACACTAACGAATGGATTTTAAAAGCCACATGATAGATTCTGTTGTACATTGGTGTTGTGGGCCCACAAGTCATTGCAAATGGATGGCTTGGTGGGCAAGGGAGAAAAATTGCAGAGATGGTTATAGTTTGGTGATTGTCACTGGGCTTTGTTTTGATCCTCATTTGTTCTTATCAGATCTTTATATTGTTTAGGAACTGCTCGATTTCTCACTTGCGAAGACGCGAAGATGGGCTCGATAGTTTTTCAAGCGAAGGTTTTCCTACGTAGAGAACAATTTCTTTGACTTCTTTAGCTTGTGGGGTTTTGATGCTTTCTGAGATAGTTTGGGGATCCGATTTGACTTCTGAGGAGTTTTTGGGGCCGGTCATTTATGTGGCCATGGGTTATGATGCCTACTTTTGACTGGACCTATTAGGATTGGTATACTAAAAATCATATTTTTAGTATTTTATTTTATTTTTAAAAAATTAGTTTTTTATTTTATGAGAATCTTTATGAGCAACGTATGCATATCATTTCTCTGTTATGCATGAATGTCCAATATTCTGTATAGTATTTAATCTGGTGTGTAGAGCATGACTTACACACAGAAGACCAGATTTTAGAATCTTACAGAATATAAGTTTTATATTCACAGTTTATATGGAAATGGACATACCATCGGTACGACTATGGCACAGAATTTTAGTAGGTTTGTCTTGATTACGGAGAACAGATAATAACGTCGTCTATTGTTCCAACTCTCTGTGCCAGTACACTTTATGTGTATTGAACGGCACATTTGGGGTAATTAATTTAGTACTGACTACTGACTATATAAATTAATTCACACCTCAAGATTATTATGAACAGTATTTATCCTTTTAATCCTGAAATAATTATTAATTTGTATATATTTAATATTCGTTGTTTTGATTCATTAGAGGGTGCGATCTTATAT
>JAULJZ010179990.1:0-22638 GCA_032270985.1 Heliamphora pulchella
CCCCCCCCCCCCCGCCAGGGATATTTCAAAAATTACAAAAATGGTATCTGTTTTTGTCAAAAACCAGAAGAGTGGTCAGTGTAATTTACCCTATATTTTATTAGCATGAAAAAAATAAGTAGATAAATAAACATAATTATTTTTTGCTGTTGATAGAGAAATAATTCCAAGTGTAATTCAGATAATCTCATCTTTCTTTTGGTATTAGTTTTCATCAATTTATTCTCACCTATTCATTATAACTCATTCAAGTAGACCAATTTTGGAATTAAAATCGGCAAAAAAATTAAGAGTTAAAAACAAAACATATATACTAAGCTTCCAATACCGATATTTATTAATGAACCAGTCAATATATCGACCGATACATGACCGTATTATCAATACGGGTTGGCATATGCCTTTCGATACCACGATTTAGAACCCTGACATGTAAATGATTCTATTTCCCTTTCGTTTTCCTTTCCCTTAGCAATCCAAGAACCAAACATAGCATAAAGAAACACAATTTCCTAGTTTCCTGCAACCCTGGGATCCTTTATTCTTCCCAATCAACATGTACTAGGCAAAACAGGTCTTAATAGAAAGTAAATGCGAATTAAATCAGCATCTATAACTCGTAGTCGCACATTAATCATCAAAATTATATATATAAATAAATAAAGTTGTCAAAGGAAAACATTTCATACCCGTTAGATGGGGCACACAGACGATTTCCAAAAGTTTGAAAGAAAAACAAATCCTCTGAATCTCGTCGCTATATACACGACCAGTGCAAGATCAAGGCAATGGCAGTCTTACGGCTGTGCTCCAAATGCCTTGCTAAGGATTGTCGTTCACATTCTTTGACCTCAATCAACTATGGCAAATCCAGCTCGCTCCTGTCTGGCAAATTTTTCTGAAAGCCCACCACAAGCCCCACTAATTTGCAAAAGAATCCATGAACAGTTCTACGTACTCAGAACCAACCACAGAAAATGATCAGTCATCCATATATATGTACGTCCCACATGCATATGGCCATGTCTAAGATGATTTTATGTAATTGATTTTGTAGTTAGATTCTGTGTACCTAGACTTTTCATCCATGAACTATTTGTCATTTATATAGGGCTTGCTCTTGATACCTGCAATTACAAAGCTCAAGTTGGTTTGTTGCCTCTCTTGTACCACCACAAGAATGCTGATGGGTCAAAACAGAAGAAAATGATAAATCTGTTCCACATGGTTCATACTATCTGCATTAATAGAGTAATGTCAGCGGAAGAACCACACGGGGGACTGAAGAGAAGAAAAAATTTACAGAGCAACTTGATTGACTCTTACTTAATCTAGGAAGCACGGATATGAATATAGGATACAAATACGACAATACAGCAAAATCAAAAAAATAAGATTCCGGTACGACTAGGATACGTTTGTAGAAAAATAAATTTTCATTTTTAGCATTGTATTATTTATAAAACTAAACCAAAAACAAGAGTTAATTCATTTTATTATTATTATAACTACCCAAGTCAAGAATAAGGTATAAAGAAAAAAAAATTCCCATTAAGCATAGAAAAAAAAATCTAAATGGAAGTACATTCTTAACAATAAAACCAATACATTAACTAAATAAAAATAATAATTTTTGAAAAACTGAAAAATAAAAATAAATTTTGAAACGTATCCAAATACATTATCACATTCGTATTCAAAATGTATCCGAAACTAAAAAAATAAAAAATAATTTCTGGATATTTCTCAGTTCCAAGAAACATGCTATAACATTGCAATCACCCAACTTGAAATCTTTCCCTGATTTTTTTACAAAACAAAAGTACCATAAGTGGATGCCATTCATAAATCTCAAACTCCAGCAAGAAAAGTACTTTACAAACCAACCCAATTTCATCCGCTCCCTTCTAAGATTCCTTTCTAACCTTTTCACCAAACAATGGCATAAAACCAATTTTAGGAAGAATCATTCAAAGTTACATAAAACCTACGTTTATCAGTTTGAATCAAAGAGTGTTATTCAGAAGAGCTGTCTACATTACATTCACTTTACATTAAATGGTATGGTAGAAAATTTGAACTTCCTATCATAGTTGATTCTTCCAGAATAAACTCTGGATGAACTCCAACGTTCAAACCTTCCAAGGATTCCAATCTTACACTGATGGATCATTGGAGTAACACTTAAACTAGGATTTTTATCCAAAGTGCATGAGAATGATGGATAGCATAATAACAAGGGAAAAGCCGGTTTCATGAACCCAAACTGTCAATATCCAGAAGGATACAACTCCACCTGGCTTCGTCCTTGCCCATACCAAAAACAAATTGGTTAAGGCTACATTTCCAAAAATTGAGCAGAGCTGAACAGCGATGGAGAAGAAACCAAACTGAACAGAGAAAGGTCAGGTTGTTCCATTTTGGTTCTCAAGTTTAGTACAATGCAACATACTCCTCAAATAAAAGAGAAGGCCCGGGGATTCTAAAACAAGGGCACAGAAAAGAGGTCAAAAAAGGAAATATGGGAGAAAAAGGCAGGGGCGGGGTTGGTTCAGCAACGCCAATAAAAGCTAGACATGCTCACATACACACGGTGGTCAATCGTGATCTCTAGAGACTAGTGCAGCAGTTCATGAATTTGACGCTTCTATTTTGTGAAGGGATGGAAATAGCAGCGTTTTTTACTGAAAACCCCTCACCAGCCCAATCCAAGGCATAAAGTGAGCCCGAGTGTGCCCCAACTCAGGACCGTGGGCTGACAAACTGCTTTTGCCTGACATGGTGCGTGGCAGATTACCTGTTCGGTTTCAATCTTTAATATAAATTTGGGACACATGGCACTAAATTTTAGATGTGTATGGGTCCACAGATAAAAACATTAAACCCAATTAATCCAGTTTATTTGTACCAGTAAAATTCTTATAATACTCAAAAGAGAGGCTATATGAGATCCATGCAGCACAAGGGGCATAGCACGTAACATTTGCTCACAAAGGCTTCCGCGTTGTTTTTGCACGGTGGAACGAGAGGAAGAGGCTCTTATAGAGGAATGAGAGTCTCATCTTTCTTTCGTGAGATGAAGTGAGTCGTTGCTCCACATTTAATACTTGGGGGTGGAACACTCTCAGCATACTCACCCCATGCCCCAAACTCAGATTCTCACTCAACACCTTTCTAGTAAAATATGTAAACATTGGCATACATGCAAATTGACTATATCTTTCTTTTAGTAGGTTATTCTAAGGGACTACTGTGCTTAACCCTTCTCTTTTCAGGTGACAACATTGGGCATAAGGCAAGTCAAGACTCTTCTATTGTGGACAAAATTGTTCAATCAAAGGTCATGTATATGTTCATATGTATTTTATATGGCCAAGGGGCTGGTAGATATTAAGAGCAACATGTACTGTGAAAACATGATAGGGAAACATCACTCAATGTATTTTGATTGTAGTTATAGGTCCACCTTACCTCGCTTCACGAAGAAGCCCTAGGCGAACTCAAATGCGCCAGATTTTGGGAAGAGCTTCATAAAAGAAAGAGCCCTCTTGGATGGGTGGTTGAATGGGGAGAGCTCTGAGTCTACAATGCTTGCTAATGTAATGGATTCTTTCATGTTATGGATGAAATTGAATATATGAGAACTTGTCATTTAAAGTTGAGATATGGGATGACTGCATGAGTTAGTTTATTGTCATAATTAAAAGACACAAAGATATGAGAAGTAAGAAAGATGACTTGAAGCCTCAATGCATGTTATTGAATGATTTATAGCCTTTAATGCATGTATGTTAACTTGTTGGGGTGCAGGTATGGAGGATTCAAGTTATTTCTATATTTTACTCTCTTTTAGTCGGGTATTTTTGTACTATGGAGCTTATAAGTTTAAATACAAAGGATTGGAGAAGAGAACCCTAAGATTAATATTCTGTCCATCAGTTTGTTCTCTCTCTCACTCTCAGACTCAGACTCAGGGAGGAGGATATCCAACTTGTTTTCAGCATGGTCAGCATGATCGCATCATCCAATATTGCCTGCCTGGTCAAACTACTCAAAGCATGGATGGTTCACAGAGGGCAAGGTCAGTGCAGTATGCACTGGCTCAATAGGTATTAAGGCCACTGCAGCTAGCGTAGTAAATCCAGGCCTCAAGGACCATTTAGGGGGGCTTCATCTACTCGGTCTACACGTCATTCAGTTGCTTGTGGAGTGGATCAGCAAAGCCAGAGGGTTCAAGCCAAGTGTATGCAGTTGCCACTCCACTCCAAGGACTTTGAGGGCACCAAGGACATATAGCCAATGCCAGAGACACCAGTGGATCAGTCTGTTGTTAGAGGTGCATTTTTTAATTCAATTCATGGGCTAGCATCTTGATAGACATGGGTGCATCGAATCCTGTAAGAGGTTGTTTGTTTGACATTTTGCTTGAGCATATTGTCGAGCGAACACTTCCGGAGGTTGTTTGCTCGATGTTTTGCTTGAGTGAATTGCAGAGCGAGTACTTTTAAGGGATATTCGATCGACCTTTTGCCAGTAAAATGTGAGAGTGAATATGTAACGACCTTTTTCTTTGTTTTGATTCCACCAGAGCTTGCATTGGAGACTAAAACCTTTACTTCTTACACTTTCTTTTGGTATTCTTTCTAGGCTCTAACCTTTACTTCAAATTGTAATTGGACACGTGACTTGTAGAATAATAGCATGCATGAGAGTTTGCTACTGGCCCTCTTTTGGGCCTCTATATCAATACATTTGAAGGGGATCTTTTTGCTTTTGATTTCTAGAGATTGGAGCATGATGTGTGATTTGTAATTTGGATCTTTTTGTATTTTACCTTTTGGTGGATATATATCTATCAGCATTTCATGTATCTTATCTTTTCATCTTTCAAAAACATTTTTTGTTGATGATAAAAAAAGAGAGCATCCATAATACACTTGAAGATATAGGTAGTTGAGGAAACAACTCTCTTATGTATACTATACAAACAACCGAGAAAAGGAAATCACGTTTGAACCTGATTCTGCGAGCTTGTGGCCTCAGTCCAGCTCTGAGGATTTATCGTCATAGAACTATCATGGATGAAAGCTATTGTCCTTGATTCTTCAACTATATTAACTGCAATTGAAGGTGGTAATTCTCTCATGACCCATAATACATACACTGAGGGTACAGATGAACCTGTCCAAACAATATAAACAACATTTCATCAATTAGATGGCATTTTAGGTATATTACTTGTTTGAGAACAAAATGCAGAATGTGTGGGGTGTAGTAAGAATGTTACGTAAGTGGTCACATTTTAAGAAAAGGAGAGGAAGGCATTTTATAATTTATTATTGCAATTAACAAAAGGTTTGATGCCTAACGCTGGATTACATGATATATATCTATAAACAAAACCATAAAACCCCCGATAATGTAAAAGGATTAAACCATCGTTTAGCTATATCTAAAATAACAAAAATACACTTTCACACACCCTCAAACTCATGATGCGAGTCCGGAGAGCAGCAAGAGATTGTTAAGCAAAAAACGAAAGCGAGTCACGATGTGTGCCTTCGTGAAAAAATTGGCAAGCTGCAAGGTGGACGATACAAACGGTAAACGAATAGTACCCAGCTAACGGTGGTGACGAACGAAGTGACAATTAATTTTAATATGCTTTGTTCGCTCATAAAACACATAATTATTGACGATCTGGATAGCACTCTTATTGTCACATTATAAAGAGGTAGGAAAAGTAGAGGGGAGACCCAAGTTAGAGAGAAGCCCCCTTAGCTAGACAAGTTCACCAGTAGCATAAGCCATAGCACAATATTCAGCATTAGCAGTGGAACAGGCAACCACACATTATTTCTTGCTGTTCCAAGAAATAAGAATCACCAAAAAAGATACAAAAGCCAATATTGCTTTCAAAAACATCACCAGCCCAGTCAACATCTGCATATGCCTGAAGAATTAATGTGAATGCAAAGGGCAATAACAAGTCTGAAATATGGTGAGTCTGATGGAACAGATAATACGAAGTAAAGCTGCCAAGTGAGTAAAGCAAGGAGCAGAAACAAATTGACTAACAACATGAATAGCATAAGCAATATCAGGGCGTGTCATGGCAAGATAGACCAAGCATCCAATCAACTCCCGATAAATAAAAAGATCCTCAAGTGGCACGCCAACAGTAAAGGAGAATTCGGCATACAAGTCAATGGACGTGCCAACAATCTTATCATATATAAGTTGGGCACAGTGCCTCATTAGCATACTTAGTTTGAGATAAAAGATAACCCGCTTCTTTCATACCAAAAAAACACCAAAGAGGACCGAAGTCTTTCATCTCAAACTCCCGAAAGAAATATTACTTTACTTCAGAGATGGTGGTATAGTCAGAACAAGTAATGATTATATCATCTACATATAAGAACATGAAAACAATACTAGCAGATGTATGACGAATAAAGAGATCCAAATCATAAGTGCAAGGATGCAAGCCAATCTGGCTAACGGTAAACTAAAAACATTCATACAAGACACGAGGAGATTGAAGTGAGACCATAAAAAGCATGACGAATACGACAAACCAAGCCCGAGGGATGAAAGAGACCCGGAGTAGAGCGCATATAAACTTCCTCATCAAGATGGCCATTGAGAAAGACATTCTTTACGTCAAGTTGAAAGAGAGGTCATTGATGAACCGTAGCAACAAAGATGAGAGTATGAACGGTGGTCATCTTAGCAACTGGAGCAAAAGTTTCCTCATAATCAACACCACACTACTAGGAAAAGCCATTAGAAACCAAACGAGCATTGTAGTACTCTAAAGAGCTATCAAAGTGAGTTTTGACTTTATATACCCACTTGCACGCAATGATATTTTTACTTGCAGGCAGTTAAATGAACTTCCAAGTACTATTCGTTTGAAGAACATATAATTTGTTAGACATTGCATTAATCCAATTAGGATCAGTAAATATTTTTTTAAGACTGAGGCTCAAAATAAGCATGAATAGAAGAGTTAAAGTGCAAAGAAATTAATCTTTAGGGTTTTAGAAAAAGATAAGAGAAGAAATTAGGGTATTAAGAACTTCACACAGTCCCCTCTCCCTAACATCTATTTATATTAATGAATATGAGACACAATAACAAAAATACCCTTAATACATAAATGAAAGACTCTAACACTCCCCTAACACTCCCCCTCAAACTGGAGCATAAAGGTCAAATATCCCTAACTTGGAAGACAAGTGAAAAAAAGATGAACAAGGCAAGAGTTTGGTGAAGATATCGCTAATCTAATCTCCCGAACGAATGTAGGGAGTAATAATCTGTTTTTGTAGCAACAAGTCTCGAATGAAGTGACAATCAACCTCAATATGTTTGATTTTCTCATGAAAGACTGGATTATTGGCAATAAAAATTGCAGCCAGATTATTACAAAACATTTGCATTGGAGCAGGAGAAGTAAGCCCAAAATCAAGCAGAAAAGAATGGATCCACATCATTTCGGAGGCAGTATGGGCCATAGCACGATACTCAGCCTCAGCACTTGAGCGAGCTACCATATATTGCTTTTTACCCTGCCAAGTGACAAGATTTCCACCAACGAAAGTACAGTATTCCGATATCGACCGTCGATCAGAACGACTACCAGCCCAATCAGCGTCACTGAAGCCATCAATAGACAGTTGTCGTAGACCAATCTAACAAGTCGTGACCAAGAGCACTCTTCAAATACTGCAAGATACAACAAATAGGATCATAATGAGACTGGCGAGGAAAATGCATAATTGACTAACCACCCCAACAACAAACATAATATCGGGGTGAGTGATCGTGAAATAAATAAGTTTACCAACCAAGCAACGATAACGACCAACATCAAAAAAAGGGAGCGCCAGACTCAGCATCAAGCTTAACGGTGAAATCCATAGGAGTATCAACCGGGAGAGTACCAAGGAAGCCAATCTCAGAAAGAAGATCAAGAACATACTTGTGTTGGGATAAAGAGATTCCCGGAGAGAAACGAGCAATCTCAATCCCAATAAAGTAACGAAGTAGGCCCAAGTCCTTGATATGAAATTGTTTAGCCAAATACTGTTTCAATGTAGCAATACCAGCCGAGTCATCGTCAGAAATAATGTCGTCAACATAAACGATCAACACAAAGTACCAGTCGAGGAATGATGAACAAAGACGGAGTGATCAGAAGAAGATCGCCGAAAACCATAGTCAAGGACCGCAGAACTGAAGTGATCAAACCATGCACGAGGAGATTGCTTCAGACCATAGAGAGCCTTGCGTAAGCAACAGACAAGATGCTCACTGCCAAGCACAACATAGGTAGGTAGTCGAGCAATATAGACTTTTTCCTATAGATCACCGTGAAAAAATGTGTTCTTAATATCAAGTTAATATAAAGACCAAGAACGACTAACAGTAACGAAAAGGAGAATGCAGACAAAATTAAGACAAGCCACCAGTAAAAAGGTCTCCAAATAATCAACTCTATAGGTTTGAGTGTAGCCTTTGACCACGAAACGAACCTTAAGACGTTCAATAGACCCATCAGGAAGATATTTGATGGTATATACCCAACGACAACCAACAGTTTGTTTGCTGGGAGAAAGAAGAGTAAGCTCTCAAGTGTGATTCTAATGAAGGGCACTCATTTCCGCATCCATAACTTGCTTCCATCCAGATATAGTAAGAGCCTGTTTATGAGAAGTGGGAAGAGAAACAGCAGACAAGGCAGTAGCAAATGAAAGAAAACAAGAAGAGACATGAGTATAACAAACATACTGAGCAATAGAGTGTTGAGTACAAGTATGTATACCTCAACGTAATGCAATGGGTAAGTCATCATCACAAGAGGTAGGGAGCAAAGCAAGAGCCTCCAATGGAGAAGATGTTGGGGTCGGGCCAAAAGAAACAATGGGCAGATCACGAGAGCGTTGATATACCTGCAATGGGACAGATGAGGGCAACGACATAGGAAGAGGTAAAGTCGGAGACTCCCCCTCACGACAAAAAAGGATGTCAGAGGATAACTCTTGACCAGAAGAAGAAAAAAAAGGAATAGACTCGAAGAAAGTAACATCAGCACTGACAAAGTAGCGACGAGACTTGGGATGATAACACCCATACCCCTTTTGAGTTCTAGAGCAACCGAGACACACATTTACAGGCACGAGATGAAAGTTTGTCAAGGCAGGGATCAAGTATATGAACAAAAGTAACACAGCCAAAGACGCGGGGAGTAACTAAGAAAGGGTGTGAAGCAGGGTATAAGAGGGAGAAAGAAAACTTCTGAAGAAGAACAACGGTAGGCATACGATTTATGAGATGACAATTGACAAGCAGTAAGAACGGCATCACCCCAAAAATGTTTTAGGACATGCATGTAGAAAAGCAAGGTACGGGCAACATCGAGTAAATAACGATGCTTACATTCAGCTACATCGTTCTGCTGAGATGTATGAGCACAACTAGTTTGATGAATAATACCACGATCAGCACAAAAAGACGCAACAACAAACTGCATGTATTTTAAAGTATTATCATATCGAAGAACCTTAATACGTCTACCAAATTATGTAAAAATCTCGTTATAAAACCTAGTGAGAATATAAGGCAACTCAAATCTATTTTTCATAAAAAAAAAAAAAAAGTCAAGTCATACGCAAAAAATCATCAACAAAGATAACAAAATACGAATATCCATTAACAGTAGGAGTTCAAGAAACACCCCAAATGTCCGTGTGGACTACATCAAAATACTCAGACGCACGACTATGATTACTACGAGGAAACGAACTACAGTAATGTTTGCCGAACTGACAAGTGTCACATTCTAAACGAGACACGAAAGGCAACGACGGAATAACTAACTTCAATTTGTCTAAGAATGGATAACTAAG
Source organism: Heliamphora pulchella (assembly GCA_032270985.1). Classification (NCBI taxonomy): domain Eukaryota; kingdom Viridiplantae; phylum Streptophyta; class Magnoliopsida; order Ericales; family Sarraceniaceae; genus Heliamphora; species Heliamphora pulchella. The sequence goes on from JAULJZ010179990.1 coordinate 9,918, forward strand.
GTGAAGATGCCACTGAAGTGGAGAAACGAAAGCACTCAATGCAGACGCAGGGGAACGAGATGATGGTGCGATATCCAAGTAGTATAGGTCATCTTTCTCATGCTCCAAACCAATCATATTCTGAGCCTGGAGATCCTGAAACACACAAGAAGAATGAGAAAATATTATAGAACAATTCGAGATTTTAGTTGATTGACTCACATATAGCAAATTAAAAGGAAAATTGGGAACAAAAAAACTCAAAGATAAAGACAAAGATGAGGTGGGATGAAATACATCTCGCCAATAACTAGACGAGATAAGCCATCAGCTAAGACAATATGATGATGAGTACGAGTCAAAATAGAAAACAAGGAAGAATTACAAGACATATGAAAGGGGGCACCAAAATCCACGACCCAAGTGGGTGAAGACATAGCAGCACATGTAACGGTACCTGAGTTTGCTAAAGTAGCAGTAGAAGGAGAATGATAAGCAGTGCGTAAAGTCTAAACCAACTCACTAAGCTAGGTAGTGAGTGTGTCATGAGAACTAGATGAAGGTGCGTCTTGATTGTTGGATAATAAACGTGGCGAATACTAGGGGGTCCCTTCAGTGACATGATGAGCAAAATTGGACTTGCCATATTTTTTTCACCAGTATGATTCTGTATGATTAGTGCCACCACAATGATCACATTTCCGATTACCCCGATTACCAGATTGACCACCACCACGTGAGCTACCTCGAGACGACCAACCACAACAACCACCATAACTGTTACTACGACCACCACCAGTGGAGACTAGAGCAGAAGCTTCAGAAAGAGGAAGAGGAGATCGCAGAGCAGCAGATGAGTGGCCCAAGGATGACCGTAAGAGCCGAGAATATGCATTAGCAATTGTAGGTAAAGTCTCACTGACCAGAACCTAATCTTTAAATCCCCACTAGTCAAGATCCAAACCAAAAAGAAGAGAAGCAATCATAAAATCCTCCCAGCAGCATCTCTGTTGTACTAAATCTGTGGTGAGAGGACGATGTTGCAACAGTTGATCTCATAAACTCTTCAGATTGCTATAATATTCATCTAAAGGCTTACCAGACTGCTTCGTGTTGAAAATTTGCTCATAAAGCTCACAAAACTTGACGGTAGTGGCAATATGGGGCTCCAAACTATGCCACAACCAACCCATAACAACCGAGTCTGTACTTTCCCAATCCACAAGTTTAGAATCACCATTTGCAGGAGGAAGATCAGTAATATAACTTAACCGCCTCTTCCCTTTAAGAAAAACTTTAAATGCATGTGCCTAAGCCAAATAATTCAGTCCATTCAAAAACTTAGAGGTAACGCAGCGGGGTAAATCATCATCTTTGAGTTCAAAGGATTTTGTCTCAGCCATGGTGAAAAACAAACAAATATGAAGCCAAAAAGGAATGCAAAAAATAACTAGTAGTAGCAAAGCAAGGGAAAAAAATAAAATAAAGAATACTCCAACCAATTACCACAAAGCAAGCCAAAAAAACCTAAAGGCTCCAAATAAAGAACTCCAACCAATCCACGTCAGCCCTTGAGGGTGTTGCAACACAGATCAGGCAACCCGCGTCAGTTCCGAGGGTTTCGAAATGTTATAATAGTTATTTTATTGTTATTTTATTATTTTTACCTTTGTAATTTATATCTCAAGGATCTCCTTATAATTTACACTTTTTATTATTTAATATAAATACTTAGAGGTGAAGGGGATAGATTAGAAAACCATAGATCTAATTTTCTCTTTTTCTTTCTCTTTTTCTTCTTCTCTTTAAGCCCTAAATCCTAAAATTTGAACTTTAACTTGGTATTAGAGCCAGCGATCTTACCTTCATAGTTCGTCTAATTATTCAGAGAAGTTTAGAGCTTTCTTCTTCTCTTTAAACCCTAAATCTTAAATTTTGAACTTCAACTTGGTATCAGAGCCAGCGATCTTACCTTCATAGTTCGTCTAATTATTCTGAGAAGTTGAGAGTCGCAAACGTTGCTAACATCAGCATTATCCGACGATAACGTCATGCTGATGTCAGCTTCAAAACCCTACTTTTCATGTTTGATCTGTTCATAGTGAGTCTGGATGCCTCCATCCCACTCAATTTGTGTCGCCAACCCTAATCTATATCAGATTTGAAGCCGATTTGCAGTTTGGTTGTAGTTTGTGCATCGATTGAAGGTTTTTTTTTTTTGGCTTGTTCTCAGTCGCACGACCCTCACCATGCCTAGGGTTTGCTCCCAAGTGATCGACGAAGCCTCTGGTTGATTCAAAAAGGGTCAACGACGCCTCTGGTTTGTCCGAAAAGGGTCATCAACGCCTCTGATTTCCTCGACAAGGGTCACCGACACCTCTAGTTACTTCGAAAGGGGTCGACGACTCTAGTTTCGTCGAAAGAGGTAGACACTAGATCTGGTTTCATCGACAGGGGTCGTCGACGGCTCCGAGTTGCTCCAAAGGAGGTGACGCCGAGTAGGGTTTGCTCCAATAGGGTCGGTGGTGGCTAGGGTTTGGTTTGACGGCTAAGGTTTGGCTTCATTATCTTCATTGTTTGGCTTCATTATCTTCACTGTTTGGCTGTTTGGCTGTTTGGCTGTTTGGCTGTTTGGTATTGGTTGTTTGGTATTAGCTTATTCGTGATTCTTCTTCATTCTGTTTGATATTGGTTGTTTGGTATTGGCTTATTCGTGGTTATTGGCTGTTTGGTATTGGCTTATTCATGGTTCTTCTTCATTCCTAGTTCATTGTTTTTTTTCTTGAAAATATGGCTGACAGCAAAGTCTCTTTAATTCGGGATGATGATATGCCCAAATCTATTATTTCCACAAAATTAAATGGGCTGAATTACTTAGCTTGGGCTCATGCGGTGAAAAAAAAATTTCGCAGAAAGTGAAAATTAAAGTATGTGACTAATGACCCTTTGCCTAAAACCGATCCTAAATATGAAGATTGGATGTGTGAAGATTCAATTATTATGGGCTGGTTGTGGCATATTACGAGGCCTACTGTTGCTGCGACCATTGAATTTTGTGACACCTCTAAGAAGATTCGGGATTCGGTTGCTGACTCATTCTCCCATCAAAGTAATGTTTCTCGTGTCTTTTGAGATTTATGAAAAAATCTTCACCACAAAGCAGTCTGAAAAGCCTCTATTAGACTATTACAGTACGCTTAAGAATCTTTGGGACCAGCGATTGCAATTACGGCCTCTTACTACTAATCTTACACAACAACAGCGCCATTAGGAGACTTTATGATTGCCTCCTTGTTATCTGGTTTATACCATGAGCTACGTGGGTTCAAAAATCAGATTCTTGCGAGTGAAACCTTGCCTACCGCCGCTAATGCCTATTCTTGACTTTTACGCTCTTCATTGGGCTGTGCATCCACGGTCTCTCGCTCTACTCCTTTGGAGTCCTCGGCTTTAGTTTCCACTAGTGGTCGTAATGGCTCCCGTGGTGGACGTGGTGGCCATAGTTCTCGTGGTGGAGCTCGTAGTGGTCGAACAGATGGCCAGGGTGACCGAAAGTGTGATTACTATGGGGGTACTAATCATACAGAACCATATTGTTGGCAGAAGTATGGCAAGCCAGGTTCTTCTCATCAGGTTACCAATAGTACTTCTCAACTCTAGTCTCCCACACCTTCAGCTTCATCTGGTCCAGCCTCCCCTAGTTCTAATTCTCCCGGTTCACTCACCGCTCAACTTAGCAATCTCGTTCAGGCATTACGTACTGCTTATCCCTCTCCCACTTCTACTGCTACTTTAGCTGATTCAGGTACTGTTGCATGCGCTGCACTTTTGCCCCCTTCATGGACTATTGAATCTGGAGCTAGTTCTCACATGTCTGGTACTTCCTCCTTATTTTCTGATTTTACTCCTATTCACCAAATATTATTTTAGTTGATGGTTCTTCTCGCCTTGTCTGTGGCAAAGGTGTTCTTCCTCATTCATCCCTAGCTCTACCCTCTAGTCTCTATGTTCTCGATTTTTCCTTCAATTTGCTTTCTGTTAATCAACTGACTAAAGCTTTAAATTGTTTTATAATTTTTTTCCTTGTGTTTTTCAGGACCTGCAGACCAAGAAGACGATTGGTTCGGGGCATGAGAAAAATGGTCTCTATTTTCTAAAAATTGATAGCGCCTCTCCTCACACATTCGCTGCCTTGAGTGCCTTTGTTCCTCCTCTTCAATGCTATCTTCAGTTGGGTCACCCTTCTTTAACCAAACTGAAGTTAGTCATCCCTCATTTGAGTTCTATGTCTAGTTTAGAGTGAGGCTTGTCAATTGGGCAAACATCACCATACCTCTTTTCCTTCTAGTAGTCATGGTCGTCAGTCTGCGTCTTTTGATGTAATCCATACTAATATTTGCGGTCCTTCTCGAACTCTTAGTACTAATGGATATTTCTATTTTGTTATCTTTGTTGATGATTACTCTCGTATGACTTGGTTATTTTTAATAAAGAATATATCTGAGTTGCCTCTTATCCTTACCAAATTTTATAATGAGATTTACACACAATTTGGCAAACGGATCAAAATTCTTCGTTCTGATAATGCTTTAGAATATATCCAGTTTACTGTTGCCTCCTTTTGTGTGGATCGTGGTATTATTCATCAAACTACTTGTGCACATACCACGCAGCAGAATGGTGTCATTGAGCATAAACATCGACATTTGTTAGATGTTACACGTACTTTGTTATGCCAAATGCAGGTACTAAAACATTTTTGGGGTGATGCTATTCTCGCTGCATGTCATGTCATTAATCGTATGCCCTCTGTTGTGTTGAACAATTAGTCACCATTTTCTTTATTATACCCTGGTTCTCTGCATTTTTCTCTCATTCCTCTCGTATTTGGTTGCGTTGCCTTTGTTCATGTTCTTAATCCTGGACTTGATAAATTATCTCCTCGAGCTCGCAAATGTGTTTTTCTTGGTTACTCTCGCACTCAAAAAGGATATCGTTGCTATCATCCCGAGTCTCGCTGATATTTTGTTAGTGTTGATGTCACGTTCATTGAGTCTACTTCCTTCTTTACTTCTGCAAGTCACGACTTGTTTTCAGACCTTCTCTGTTTTTGTGAGGAGTTATCCACTCCTACGCTTCCTTTGCCAATCCCCCTCCCTGTCCAGGTACCATCCCCTCCTCTACAGGAGTACCAATGCTCTCAGACTCAACAACTTGTCTCTTATGGCCCGGCCGGCCCCATCATCTTCACCATCTGCGGTCCTTTCTCCAGTTGATGACCTACGTATTGCCATGTGGAGAGGTAAACGTACTTGTACTCAATACCCTATTGCTTAGTGCATTTCCTAAGCTTATGTCTCTTCTTATCTTCATTCCTTTGCTTGTGCCATGTCTACTGTTTCTATTCCTTCTTCCTATAAGCAGGCTATGTCATTACCTCGATGAAAACACGCTATGGATGAGAAGATGAGTGCTCTCCATCAGAATCAGACTTGAGAGCTTACTTCTCTCCCTCCCGACAAGCAAACAGTGGGGTTATCATTGGGTGTACACTTTCAAATATCTACCAGATGGTTCCGTTGAGCGGCTTACGGCTCGCTTAGTGGCTAAGGGATACACTCAAACTTATAGTGTTGATCATATGGAGGCCTTTTCTCCCGTAGCTCGTCTCAATTTTGTCCAGATTCTTCTCTCTGTGGCAGTTAGTCGTTCTTGACCGTTGTTTCAACTCGATATAAAAAATGCCTTTCATGGTGATCTTCAGGAAGAGATATATGGATCAACCCCCTGGTTCTATTATCTCTGGTAATGAGAATATGGTTTGTCGTTTGCATAAGGCTCTTTATGGTCTAAAGCAGTTTCCACGTGCATGGATTGATCGCTTTAGTCCTGTTGTACTTGCCTATGGTTTTCAACGCTCCTCTGTAGATCATTCTGTCTTCTTTCGCCACTATTCTTGTGGCTCTGTTATCTTGATCATCTGCGTTGATGATATCATTATTTCTAGTGATAACTCTACTGGTATTGCTGCTCTAAACGCCATTTAGGTCAAACATTTCATACCAAGGATTTGGGTGTCCTTCGTTACTTTCTTGGCATTGAGATTGCTTGCTTTTCTCAGGGTATCTTTCTCTCTCAACAAAAGTATGTTCTTGATCTTTTATCTGAGACTGACCTTCTTAGTGCTCGATCGGTCGATACTCCTATGGATTCAACGGTTAAACTTGATACTGACTCTGGCGATCTTTTTTCTGATGTTTGTTGTTATCGTCGTCTTGTTGGAAAATTAATTTATCTCACTGTTACACGTCCTGACATTACCTATGCTGTTGGTGTAGTTAGTCAATTTATGCATGCTCCTCGCCAACCTCACTTTGAAGCTGTTTGTCGAATTGTGCGCTACTTGAAAAGTAGATCTAGTCGCGGTCTGCTCTATCGGCCTTCTCGATCCTTGTCTGTAGTTGACTTTAGTGATGCAGATTGGACTGACAGTTGCTCTGATCGCCGGTCTACTTCTAGCTACTGCACCTTTGTTGGAGATAACCTTGTTACTTGGCGTAGTAAAAAACAGGTGGTTGTTGCTCGTTCTAGTGCCAAATCCGAGTATCGTGCTATGGCGCATACTGCTTCTGAACTTCTTTGGGTCTGCTCTCTTCTTATGGACTTTGGCGTTCCTATTTCTTCACCGATATCGATGTATTGCAATAATCAGGCTACTATTTTCATTGCTAATAATCTCGTCTTTTATGTGCGAACTAAGCATATTGAGTTCGATTGTCACTTTATTCGTGATTTGTTGTTACGGAAACACATTATTACTCCATATGTTTGCTCAAAAGATCAATTGGGTGATATTTTCACAAAGTCTTTACCTCGTTCCTCTTTTCAACATTTATCCGTCAAACTAGGCATGTTTGATCTCTATACTCCAGCTTGAGGGAGAGTGTTAGAATAGTTATTTTATTGTTATTTTATTATTTTTACCTTTGTAGTTTATGTCTCAAAGGTCTCCTTGTAATTTACGTTTTTTATTGTTTAATATAAATACTTAGAGGTGAAGGGGAGAGATTAGAAAAACATAAACCTAATTTTCTCTTATTCTGTCTCTCTTTCTTCTTCTCTTTAAGCCCTAAATCCTAAACTTTGAACTTCAACTGGAAACACAGGTCAACGATGGTGAAGCGCAAAATACTCCAAAACCAAATCACAACGCCAACCTTGGATCAAAATGGTGAAGCGTAGATCGCGACTTTGCCGAGGGCTCCAAAACCATATCGCAACTTCAACTAGGGCTCCAAAAAACCAGATCGCGACTTCGAACACAAGTCGGCAATGGTGAAGCACAACAACCCTAGGGCTTCGACCGAATCCTCAGGGTGAAGCACAAATCGCGAAGAACAGTCGCACTAAAAAAACCAGTCGCTGACCCCCTGTTTTTTGATAAATCAAAGAACCAAATAACCTCAAACACCAAATCAACCCCAACTATGATCTCTACCAATATTTTTGGCGCCTATGGAAGAGATTTATGCCATCAAAGAACAGCAACAAAGGAACAGATCAGACTTAAGGTTTCTGACTGGGGGAAGAACATTGACGAGATGATCCAGGGTCCAAGAACACATCAAACATCAAAAAATTCGGTAAAAATCTTCATAATTACCATAAATATGAGGCAAAGCCCTCTATGTGCTTGTCGACCATTGGCGTCCGTACAACCGGTGGCGTCACATTGACGTCATCGTACGGCGGATGACATCAGCATGCCGCTTCTCTCTCTTGATACGTTTCAGAATGATAAAATAGCACTAGGGTTAGATCGATACTATGATACCAAGTTAAAGTGCAAAGAAATTAATCTTTAGGGTTTTAGAGAAAGAGAAGACAAGACAAAGAGAAGAAATTAGGGTATTTGGAACTTAACGCAGTCACATCTCCCTGACATCTATTTATATTAAATGAATATGTGACACAATGACAAAAATACCCTTAATACAAGACTCTAACAAGAAGTAAAAAAAAGCATGATATGAAGGTGAGAAAAAGGTATGCGGTACGCAAAGGGTAGTGGCGTTTAGGAGGATCGAAAGCCATAGGAGAAGAGGGAGCAGGGTCAAAGCTAATGTTAAAGGCTGAGGAAGAGGAGCTGGCCGACGACAGTAAACCAACAATAAAGATGAAGTTGAAGAGCGATTGGAGGTAGGGGAGAGATGATGGACATCAAGGGTAGAAGTAAACTCCTTAGAAGGCATCGAGAGGAAAAGGGTCCAGATCAACCAAATTGTCTTTGAAGACAGGAGCATACTTGGGAGAAGATTAAAATAAGAAAGACTCAAAAAAGACAACATAATGTGAGATATATAGACGTTTAAAAACAAGATTGTAACACTGATATCCTTTTTGTTGGAGGCCATACCCTAAAAAGATAAAGAGAGCAAACCGAGCACTGAATTTGCTTCGTTCTCGTTTGGGAAGAAGAACAAAACAGATAGAGCCAAAAATACACTGCAAGGAATAATTAGTAGTGGGACCGAATAGCTTCTCATAAGAGGATATGCCGAAAAAGAGAGGAGAGGGCAAATAATTGAGAAGATACACCACCATAAGAATAATTTCACCCCAGAATATAGCAGGAACAGAGGAGGATAAACGAAGAGATCGAGCTGTGCAAGAATATGCTGATGTTTTCTCTCAGCTCTACCATTCTAAGTCAAAGTGTCAGAACATGAAGATTGCTGAATAGTGCCAAAGAAAGCTAAAAAGTCAGTAAATTCAATCAGAAAGAACTACCCACCCAAATCCAAATGTAGAATCTTTTAGCTGTAGAAAACCAGGTTTGAACCATAGAGTGAAATCAGTAGTAAATGCGAAACAAATCAAATTTGTGAGACATAAGATAGAGTTAGCAAAACCAACAATAGTCATCAATAAAAAAACACATAAAACACTGAGCCGCCTTTGGTGGCAATTGGGAAAGGACCCTACACATCCATGTGAAGGAGAGGTAGAAATAAACGAGCTTTTATTAAAAGGTAAAGCTGACATTTTTGCAATTGTACAACTACTGCACTCAGAAATATCCCTGACAAACACTTTGCCTAAACTACCAGATTGAACCAAAATTTGTAAACAGTCACTAGATAAATGTTCCAACCGAGAATGCCAAATATAAAAAGGGAAAGAATGTTGATATGAGAAAACAGAGGCTATTGTAATGTACAAACTCTCCAGAAGATATAAGTTACCAGCTTTATGCCCAATCCCAATTTGCTTCTTGAACGTTCATTCCTGAACAACACAACCGGTGGAAGAAAAAAGGATATCAAAATTAGAACAAAAAAGTTGATTAATAGAAAGTAAACTAACAAACAATTGCTTCATATAGAAAACATTAGAAATAGATAAAGACGATGAGGTGGAGGGCACAACTGAACCAAAAAAAATAACATGCATAAATGAACCATCTGCAGTGAACAGTGACAGGAGCAGAAGGGGAAACACAATTACTGAAGTTGGAAAGATTTGATGTCATATGACAGAAGAATTAGAATCAAAAATCTAAGTCGAGGGCGAAATACCTGAAAAGTAAGAACTATGTGAACTTGAATGAGAATAGTCATTAAAGCGTGTGAGTCCCAGAAGAGGCAAGCATGGGTTGAAACTGTTGAAAACTTGAAATTGATCTAGCAACGACTAGGGTGGAAGAGATGTGGTGCCATTGAATGTAAGTTCAGCCGAAGCAGCGGGAAAGCAATATGATTGTGCAGGGGTACGCAAGGATGGATGAGAGGAAATGTAGCTCTTATGTGCTAGCTTAGGGAAGGCAGTCTTTCAATGGTCCTTTTGGTCACAGAAACTACACTCATCCATAACAACCCGTGATTTTGGCTTCCCCGTGACGTGAATCATATGAAAGGAGGGGTAGACAATAGTAGAGGACGAGAAATAACACCAATTAATGAGGAAGGGATGACAAATATTGACTGAGAGGGAATAGCCATCTGAGCAACCTTGAACCGTTCCTTTTCTACAATGAGTTCGCGACTAGCCCCATCAACGGAAGGCAACGGGGAATAATGAAGAATAGCGCCACAAAGTGGCTCAAATTGATCACGAAAGACCATGAGAAACTGCACTAGCCTCTGCTTTTCTCGATACTGAAGATAGCTATTAAACAGCTGCAAGTCAGAAGTGCCAATTGATCTCATTAAGTTGTCATTTCATTACAAAATTCATATATCGATTTGTTATTCTGCTTGGTACTTCAAATAGCCATCTCCAATTCATATTGTTTGGCAAAGTTAGAAGCAAGATACATATTTTATAGATAATCCTACAACTGCTTGGTGGTCATATATTTTGAGAGATACTTGGCTCCACAGAGTTGTGAAACAAGGTTTATACTTGTGCATTCTCCATATTCCAAACTGCAACAGATGCATCATACCCGTCAGCCTTTGGATCTGTACGTCGAACGGTTGAGTATATTACATAACCCCATCGCCCTTTTCCAAGAAGAAAGTTTTTCATAACAATTGACCAATACAAATAGTTGATTCTATTAAGTCGGATGCTAATAGCTTGCAAATTGTCCTCAAACATGTCAGAATCAAATGACAACATAAACGAACCACATCTTTAAGAAAACAAGACCAACCAACCAGATCTCAAAGAAAGAAAACTTTTAGGCAAATTACAAGGTTCCGGCGTCGAACAGTGATGAGAAACAGTGGTAAAGGATCCGGGGAGGTCATCAATGCTGGTTGAGGAGCCGACGAGGTCACCGGAGGCCAGTGATGAAAAACAGAGATTCTATGAACCTTGTTGTTGGTCGCGGATGCACAAAAGGAGGTCATCGGTGATCGGCGCTGCGAAAGAAGGGTCGGCGGTAGCTCATCGGCAATCGACTAAGGAAGAGTTCTAGGGTATTAGGGTTTTGACAAAGGAAGAGGTCCAGGGTTGGTTTCGAAGGAAGAGGTCGACAAGGCTATTAGGGTTTTCAAAGGTAGGAATCGACGCGAAGGGTTAGGCGAGGGGTTTTTGAAGGTTTAGCAAGACAAAGTTGAGATATCTAGGGTTTCGATTACAAACGTGAATTTCAGTGCTGGAAACAGAGAAAGAGCTCGTCGATGGTGGGTTAGGGTTTCCAACTGGTTATCTCCGGAGGAGATCGTCAATGGTGACATTGGCTAGAGTTTTGTTGGTGGCTCTGATACCATCTAAGTAAAGAAGAGGAAAGAATTCTATTATTGCAATTAACAAAAAGGCTTAATGCCTAACAATAAATTATATGATATGTATAAAGAGGCAAGACCATAGAAAACCCGAATAATATAAAAAGGACTAAACTACCTTTTAGTTATATCTAAAATAACAAAAATACACTTTCACATACATTTTCCTTCCTTTGTTTCCTCTTCTTTCATTACCTAATGTACTTTACTTAACGAAACCTTGTAGCCTATAAAATATAGCATTATAAAGCATGGAAGACTCATTTTTTTATTGCATATAAAGCATGGAAGAGTCGACTACATTGATGTACCAATAAAACTTTTTTTTTATTTCTATTTTCCAATAAGCATGAATTATTAAATAATGTGAAGGGTGCATCTCCCGCATCAAATGGCAAAAGAAAACAAATACAACAGAATCATAATTATAAGCCCTCTCCAAAATTAAGCTCTCCTATTAAATACACCAACAATAGCAGGATTCACAAACCTTCTCCTTTTCTCCAATAGTGAAATGAACGAAGTAAGCACAACTTAAGTTTGTGTATAGGATGCTGTGCATCCTCAAAGTCCTATGATTTTTTTCCCTCCAAGCACACCGCATTAGACAAAAGGGAGACCCTGCCTCAGCCTTCTTCACTCTCATAATGGAACCCATAGGCCCAACAAGCCAAAAATGTAATACAGTTGATGGCATCATCCAATATACACAAAAAATGCCAAACAGCATACGCCATAAATCTTTAGGAACCTTACAATACAACAAAAGATGATCGACTGACTCCACCTCTTTTGTACGAGCAATACCAATTCGGAAAAAAGAAGCCTCTTCTACCTAAATGGCCCAGGTCAAGATCACATGCAAAGCAATTGTCCGCACAAAAAGGCAATCTTCTTAGGGGAACCTACTTTCAAAATAGCCTTCCGTGGAGAAGTGTTGGGCTTCCTCTCACACAAAAGAAAGTGGAAAGACCTAATATCCCCTTTGTCTCTCCTTTTAATTTCAGCACCTTCATTTTGAATCTTTGATTTACCTTCACACTATAAAGCTGCTCCACGACGTCCTCAACCGTCTCTAATTCCCAATACCAGAATGCTCTCACAAAAGTAGGTTCCGAACCTGCCCTTGAGGTAGTCAAGCACAGGAAACATGACAGCATGACTTCCTTAAATGATGTGATGCAATAAAGCTATGGAAAGCTCCTAGATAGAGGAGTCTCACCACACCAAATATCCTTCCAATGTCTCACCCTACAGCCACCCCCAACAATGAAGCATGAGTAACAAAACAGCCCACCACTTTTAGTGGCCTTCCAAAGGCCCTACCCCATGAGAACTGCTAATTTCTCTAGAGGTCCAATCTCCCATCTCCGAAGAAAACCATATTTGCATTCCACCCCTCTTCTCCAAAGACTTCCATTCTCCATGGCAATAACTATAACCATTTCCAAAGGCCAGATTAAAGGATCTAAAGTGTCAAATACTCAACCATAAAGTACCGATGCAAC
>JAULJZ010180001.1:0-22636 GCA_032270985.1 Heliamphora pulchella
CATCATCATTGATATCTTCGTCTTCATCACTTGAACTTTCCTTTGATGCTTTGAGGGCAATGGACTTTTTGGCCTTGCTTTGTTCGTTGACTCTTTCATTTATCTTGATCTCGTAGGTCAACAGTGAGCCAATAAGTTCATCTAAGGTCATGACCTTTAGATTTCCTACCTCAGAGATGACTGTGGCCTTAGCTTCCCAAATGGGTGGCAAAGTTTTGAGTACTTTCCTTAACAACTCATAAGACTGGTAAGTTTTTTCAAGTACATTAAGTGAATTAATAATGTGAGTAAAGAGAGTGTACATGCTAGATATTGTTTCATCTTCATGCATCTTAAAACTTTCATATTCACTAATTAATTTATCTATCCTAGAGTCTTTAACATCTTGTGTGTCTTCATAAGTGACTTCTAATTTTTTTTATATTTCTTTTGCACTTTTACATGTCATTATTCTACTATATTCATTAGCATCTAAGGTACAATACAAAGCATTCATAGCACTAGAGTTTATTTGTAATTGTTTCATGTCATTTTCATTCATTTTTTCTTCTAATTTAGGAACCTCTTTTCCTTCTACAGTTTTAGTGGAAACGAAGTTACTTTGCACAATTACCCTCCATGCTCTTCAATCCATAGTTTGAATGAATTTTCTTATTCTTTGCTTCCAAAATGTGTAGTTTACACCACTAAAGATTGGAGGCCGTGTGGAAGACTGACCTTCTCCAAAAGGGGATACACCAATACCTGCCATTTGATCTTTTACACAAAAACTTGTTAAGAATAATGTATTAGGCTCTGATACTAATTGATATTACGCGTGTGATCCCAAGAGGGGGGGCGAATTGGGTATTTAAAATTTTTAAATTAAAACAAAACACAAGTATATAATTTTTAGTTCACAAGAGTATAACTTTATTTAAATCACAAGTAAATTTGTTTTAACCTTATAAGCAAAAACTTTGTGTTGAAATGTTTAAGATCAAGTATATACAAAGTTTTAACTTTTTTTTTTATTATTCAAATATAACACTTTAATAATTTTAACAATTTTAATTGTATATTTGTTAATATGTTTTTTATATGACTTTAAACACAAGTATATTTTAAATGAACAATAAAAAGGATTTAAACACAACTAAAGATGTTAATTCTTAAACTACATTTGAAAATAATACTTAAATTTTTTTGAACAATTTAAAGCTCAAGTCTAGCTTGCAAGAAAAACTTTCAAATGTATCTTTCTATTGTTTAAAGTATATGACTAAGATTGATGTGCAAGATTGGATTTGTAAACTCTTTTGAATCAAAAATGTGAGTACAAGTTAAAACTTATTGATTGCTAGATTCAATGCTCAATTTAACTCTTGTAAGTCAAATATTTGAATATGCAAAAATCTTTTGTTATAAGTACAAAAGTCAAGTTTACAACTTCTAGCTTTTTAAAACTTTTGTTAGTTAAACCAAATACAAGAATAAAGAATAAGTAATCAAGTACAACAGTGTGTGTGTGTGGTGTAACAAGAAACAACAAGATAATAAATAGAAGGGTAAAGCAAGAGAAAATCAACACCACAGTTTTACAAGGTTCGGCACAAAGGCTTACGTCCTTGCGTCAAGTCAACAGCTATGAGGATTTTCACTACCTCTCCTTCAAATAGGTGGAGGAGCCTCTCTCCTTAATTTAGGCGGAGTAGTCTCTCTTGAGAATGTACCATTCTCAAGTCAACACAATCCTTGTAGGTGGATTAGCCTCTTTTGAGAATCACCTTTCTCAAACACCAATCAATAGGAAGAATGAAATGAAAGAGTACAAAGAATGCTCCTTGGATGAGCGAATAAGTACAACAATGAAACTCTAACTCACTTCTCAAGAAGTGGAACAATGAAGCTCAATGAGAATCTAATATGAAATTTCTCTCAAAAGTATGTATGACAAAGCTATAGAATTGAAGTGCTAAAGAGTAGTATGCGAGAGAATGATTGAGAGGGATTGAGTGAAGAAAACAATGGGTCAAGGCCTCTATTTATAGGCTGCCAATTCGAACTAGCTGTTGGGCTAATCAGGAAGTGTCAAACTAGCCTTTTTCAGAAAATTTTGAATTTTAAGCTGTTCGGTCGACTGAACCTAGTTTCGGTCGACTGAACTACTGTGGTTCTGAAAATGTGTATTTGGTAACCTGTTCGGTCGACTGGCCATATTGCTTCGGTCGACTGAAGTATTGAAAAACCAGATTTTTCTTTTTCCAAAAAGGTTTGATTATGATTTTTTTTGAAAAAATGTTTTTATCATTTTTGGGATTCCTATGAGTTTCAAAGCAAAATCTCAAGAGAAAATGAATGTACAAAGGATCCTAAATAAAAGAATTACTACTTGTTCTTCATTCTTCAATCCTTCAATGTCTTGATTCCACAAAAACTTGTTGCCAAAGATCTTGATTTGAATTTATGCGTCTTGGTTTCCATTTTATATCTTGGTTTGTGCTAATCATGTATGTCTTGTAAACAATCTCAATTTGCACAATTAAATACATTGGTTTGTTGTCATCATAATCGATTATTGAAGCCTTGTTTGGCCAACAATGTAAACACATTTCACATACTGAGGAGAACTGACAAGACAAACGCGTCAATTTAGATAACCTACTTAGTTTCCTTGCTAGAAAACACGTCGGCCAAATGCATTTCTAACTTGGCTTCTAAATTTGTTAAGCCAAATGCCCTAAGACAAGACTAATCAATCCTAAGGTTCAACCTCTATGCTCACATATACACAAACTATCATGCTCATGTTATAAAAACACTGAACACATGCAAGTAAGCATATGCAATTATCCTCACAAGGTGATGCACCCTCTTTCCATGGCTCTTAGGTATTCAAACCCAGAGCTCTGATACCAAGTTGTCACGCCCTAAAATCCAAGATCACGTGAAAAGCCACCAAAATACCTTTTTAACAAAATATAGGTTTTTACTTGTAAAATAATCAACCAAAATATAGCATTTGGAATTAAAAAGGGTACACAAGGTTTATCTCTCAAAACAACATACATTCAATTCCATACATGCATAATATATATCGCCTCAAGACTTACAAAACACGCATTCTAAAATAGGCACCACATGCAGGAATACATGTATCCATAACAAAAGAAAAACTATACACAGTCTTCTGCCACCATGGGCACCTCCAGATCAACTCCTCATGATCATCAATACCTGAAAAAGATTTTAACAAATTCCTCGTCATGATACGAAATCCAATAAAAATAGACTATGATGCAGTAAAGCAGGATATGCAATCACATAGCATAAAGCTGACTCAACCACAGGAACCCCAAAACAGTTTTACATAAGACTCCCATAAGTCTTAAAACAGTTTTCCATCCTCAAAACAAAGCATTTCAACAATATAAATAACATTTAATAGTTAATGAAAAATAGCATAAAATGTTATTTCCTACTCGAGACACACAACAGAGAAAAACACGACACACTCGCGTGATTCAACTAACTCGTGGTTTGTAAACATAGGTACCGATGCCAGATAAGCATATAGACCCAAGTAGCGTTACAATCAACCTAGCCACACAGGCTCCAAGAAGTAACGAAACCTTCTATACTCCGACACGACTAACGTTCTTTCCTGGTTTACTAGCCGGCCGGCAGAGAAACCCATTTTGCACAGTTTTTTGGTCTTTTATCGTGGAGCAACTCGTGCCCAAACTTGCTCGATCCATAGATCCCAAAATTGATCCTTTTTTATTATCACATCAAAATACACACGCGCGAGTCCAACCCAAAAGGTTCCTCTCACCAAACCCATAACACATCACAATAAGAAATAAACCAAGAAAAATGTAAAACATGCTTTTTACCCAAATAAACATGGTTTATACATAAAACAAAACATTTAAATCATTTGTAACCGGTAAAAAAACATATAATTACATGTAACACCCTTTAAAGACAACACAGTCTGGGATCCTACCTCGGTGAATTAAAACTCGAAACCTCAAAAATCAAACCTCGTCGAAACGAGAATCTATCCAGATGGATGCGATGCCTACATCATGGATAGCAAAAATCTACTCACAAATCATCAAAAACTAAGCCATGAGCCCTCAAAAGTCTAGAGAGAATGTGGAGAAAAGAAAACATAGAGAAGAAGAAAAGGATTTTTAAAATATCTCCAGGCTTCTGATACTTATAGGCCACGCCAAAAGCACAATCCGATCGACTGAAGAGCCCAATCTAGTCGACTAAATGACCTTACTGTCGACCCAGTCGACAGGTTCATCCATTCCAGTCAACTGGACTGTTGGGGAAACAACCGACAGCGTCCAAACAGGTTTTTCAACTCCAAAACCAACCAAACAAGCCTTAACGAAACCCAAAAAAGCGTGAAACACATATATACATACTGTTCTACAACATTAAAGCATAAACCGAACACATCAATGATATACTTGTAACAAAAGAACACATTGCATATATCTATATTATAAAAAGAAACGAACTCAGGTCTCATAGTAAATACTAGTTTTTTTATAAATATTCTGAACCTTCTCATTATGTTAACTTTTCCTTAATGCTAAATTTATCCACACTCTTAACTGGTTACCAATGGCGCAAGTTGTCATGTATGAACATTTGTGAATCTTGGGATATTGTGAAATTGTTCTTGTTCAGCTTCATTGTTGTTAAGCAACTCCATCATGTTATTACTGTGAATATGTTCTACTCTGTTATAAAATCTGTTGTTTTTTCAGTTTGAACTATATTAAGCAACTATTACCTTTCATAAGTTGTTCGAGTGGAGTTGCGGCCATTATACGTATTCTTACCTGGACTCATTTTGAACAGTGTTTGCAAAAATAAGGCCTTAGAGGTCAGCAAGATCATCAAAGAATGTTGTTCAAAGTGGAAAGGGTGAGTCATCAAGTGTTAATGATGCAAAATGTAAACAAACCAAGGTTCATATACCTCAAGGAAAGATTGTAACTACTCCCAACAAAGTAAAACCAAAGTTGTTGACAGATGCTCCCATTGTTGGCAATAGTAGGTACACACCATTCAGGTCAAACATGGGTGGGATTATAAAGTTAATTGGCAATCTCAACTTACGAGAAGAACATAAAGCAGGCTTGTCGATGACTCCATTTTAGTTCCTGTTTTATATATTACTGAACAAGAAGCTGTCATACGCAAAGTGCAGGAATAATGATGCAAGCATTGTGAAGATATTAAGTTATACAATCCAGCACATAATTGCTTCGAAGTAGGGGAAAAGAAAATGGGACTATCAGCAAGAGATATCAAGCTAATTTTTGGGATTGAATGTGGAAATGAGCACATGAACTTGTCATATGGCTGCAGACAAACAACTTTGATTGAAAGGAGATCTGTGAAAGGAGGAAGGATAATCGGCCCAATAATTAAGGATTTGGTTGAAAAGCTTATTTTGGGCAAACAACGAGATGATGTTGAGGATGCTGTACGATTACTTTGCATGTATGCTTGTTTAACATTATTCTTCTCAACGTCAGGCACCACTATTGAATGGATATATCTCAACTATATGGAGGATCTTGGTGCGATACAGGATTATGACTGGGCAGGATCAATTTATAACCAATTGATGTCATCCGTTAAAAAAAACTATCGCACTCCCCACAAAGTGACTGGTTATGTTATGGCTCTTTTGATAATGTGTTTTGAATATTTTACATATAAATTTGCACAACATTATTGAAATATTTTTCTGTAATACTCAAATTTTTTAAATATTTCTTTATTACATACAGTATTGGTTCTACGAGTACACAACTCTAGTGGCCCTATCTTTTCCAGATGAATTCCCAAGATGTGTAAAGTGGGATCTATCCCAAATGGAAGCAAGATTAAGAGACTTGAATATAGGAAAAATTCCCATTGAACAGGTGAATACATTTGTAGTCTCTTCATTAAAGAAATTCTAATTTTGACTTTAACACAAAACTTTGAAACAAGTCACCACATAAAAAATTCCAATATTCCCTTCAATACAAAACTTTGGAAAAAAATGTTAATATTCCCTTATGTATTCTTGTTTGTAAACAATGATGACAGTGTTACATAAAGATTGACCTTTTTTGTTTGTAAAATAGATTTCGATTCAAGATCTCATTGAAACAGACCGCGAGAAGAAAGTATTTCAAAAGGGTCATAAATCAGTAATGACAGAAAGAAAAGCTGAAAAAGGAGTACTGGACGGTTATGTTTGCATCAAAGGAGGAAAAAGTTGAAGACAATTAGTAAGGAAAAATTGAAGACAGAGGAAGATAGTTGCAAAATGGAAAACATTAATGTATGCGATGAACAGTACCACACAATAAAAATGGAGCATTTTAAATGCAACTCCAACAAAGTTGAACAACCAATTCAAATGGTAGATGGAGGACTTGAAGGGTGGAATAATGTGCAAGATCCGTTCAGCATAAATGCAGAACATGATCAACACTCGGGTAATGAAGAAACGGGTGCAATGAATGAGGACGACAGAAAATACCAAGATGAGCTCTGTAATTTGCTTACTATGGATAATGAAACTGACTTTCTTCAAGGCAATGGAGTTGTAGTCAGTAGCATTGAGATTTTACCGGATTTACATGCATTTGACAAAGAGCTCATTCAAAATCTGGATAGAGAAATTGTTAATCTTCGAGATGAAAATCAAAGCAAAAAATCCACTATAAATGAGCTCCTTAATGAGATATGTAAGATGAGAAAGGAGCAATAGAGATGTCTAATCCGCAGATTTATGAAGACAAGGATATACAGATCATTGAATTGAAAAAAACTCTCGCCATAAGAGATGCTACGATACAGTCACTCAAGTTAACTGTTGATAATCTAAATGCACAAGTAGCTGAGCTGAATTCTCAAATCAAGGAGATGATGGTCCATGAAATTACGCAAACGGTTTCGCGAGAAACAATTACACCTTATGATGATGGAGTGGGTGCAAAGATTTTGCCAAGCTCGATGGTTAAAATAATAAAAGAGAAAGCAAGGAAGGAGAAAAAATTGCCAGACTACATATATGAAGAGAAAAGAGTTGGAAGAAAAGTAACAAGAAGTAGTAAAGCAAGAAAGGATACACTTTTAGTTGATGTTGACATTGTTATGCAATGCAATCTTCAATTGGAGAAAAAGTTGATACCATTGGCTTCGCTGGCTAGGTGGCCTGTATACACAATGCTGATACCTAAACACCGTAAAAAAATATATCACATCTTGAATACTGAAAATCGCGGGTTAGCAATCATAGCTTATTATAAAATTTATTCTTCAAAACTAACTTTGTTAACTTATAATGTCTTATGTTATGCAGCGCATGTGTGTGGTCGGGGGGTGACAATTCATACTCCGTATTTGCTAAAGATATAATAGCTTTAATCATGGAGTCCGACATGTCATGTAATGTAAGTATGAAACACATAAAAGAAGGTGCTACATGTTTAAGTTACGAAATTGTGATGATGTCACATATAACACAAAACTTGTGACTGCAAATTGCGATGATTGTCAAATTTAGACACATACCTTGTGACTGCAAATTTCGTACATCTACTCTAGTGTAATGTTTTCATATTCCAAGACATCCAAGGCAATATATTATAATGTTATTGCCGCATAATATATTGATGCATTAGTGTGATTTAAATCCAGCATGTTTTCTTAAAATTTATTTCAATTGATATTACAAACACCAACTGCGGTCATTGATGCATACGGTACAATCCTAAAGAAGTAAGAGGATGCGATTGTTGGATCACATGAGACCGATGATACTCAAATTGACATGCTTGACAAGTCATTCACTTTGGTAAGCATTTCTTAAAATTGGCAACTAGTATTTTTATAAGTAGGTGGAGCGTAGGTATAAATTGTGAGAACTAATACATACTTTTGATTTGTAACGACCCAAAACAGCAACTACTTAAACGCAAGACCCCTGATCAACGAATGGATGTCCTTGATGCACAAATGACAAAAGCCCGACTTTGTAGATATATGCTGCTCCCTATATACAATGCTAACCACTGGACGCTGTTGGTAGCAAATATAGGGATGGGCAAATGGCATCACTACAACTCATTAAAACGAAGGGGGAGAGACCCACATCTTACCGTTGATGAGAAGCTGGTAAGGTCGTTAAATGATCACTAAAACAATGCCGAAACTGTGCAAGTATATAATTGTGCAAAATGTTTTTTTAACAGAAATCATATTTTAATGATTACGTGAGGACGAAGAGCAATGGGGAGATGGGTCTGCATGACTTCACAAATAAAGTGATTTCAGTTAACATTTCTCCACACAGAAGTTTGGCTCATAAGTATTTTATAAAAAAACAAACTATCAAATACAAATACCTTTTGAATCTATACAAATGGTACTAACAACTGTGTCAATTGTGCTTACTTTGACAGATTGGACTACGGTATTATCGTTTGCTATGTAATAAGGCAACTCGTTACTAACGAGGACATAGCCAAGATGTTCCCGACAGAGTCTTGTCAACAGATGCGAGGGGAAATGATACACGAATTCTTGAGTGATCCCAATAGATCTTGGAACCAGCCCATGGAATGCCAGAAGAAGGACATGAAAAGGTGATTGAAGGGAACAATTTGATATCGAACTATTACTTCATCTTTTTGGGAAATGTGTTCACGTAGTTGATCTTATATTTTTTGTAATGGTTGGGAATGTTAGTGTTCATGTAGTTGATCTTGTGTTTTGGGAAAAGTTTTGGAATGTTTATTGTTGGCAGATAATGTGGTAGATTATGAATAGTTCTACTATCCGTTTGTTACGAAAACGCCATGTGGCATATACTGTGGGATGGAATTACCATTATGAGAATAGTATCGGTTTCTCATTTGAGATCTATATGTGTGCGTTTATTTAATTTCCAGCCTAAGAAAAATATCAGTTTGTGTCAAGATTATCTTGCGGACACAGTATCAAAATGAGAATGAGCACATGTAAATTGTCAGGTTCCATTAAATGAGAATGATATTATGGAAACAATTACTTGAGACAGCTTTATGTTTACATACTGCCAATGTTTTGTTTTCTTGTCATATAGCTGGACTTTTGTTCACATATAGCCACACTTTTGTTTAATATAGCCATACTTTGGCTTACGATGTTGTCTACATATAGCCAGTTTTTTTTTATTATTATTATCTGGGAAAAAACTACCCAAGTTCTGGAAGTTCCATTTTTTATTATTATTATCTTGCAGTTTTTTTTCCAACAGAATGGAATGATATACATCAGGACACCATTTCCCATCTCAGAATCTGCATATGTCACGTACCAAGTAAGATAAATTTGGCATCCTAAACATCAAACCTTTACAACAGTTTTCAATCCCATCCAATATGACAATGTTCACAGTAGTTCTTGCATAAGAGAAAGAGCCACTATCATATTTCCATTTCATACTATCATGGACCTGTACTTGGACTTTTGGGATTGGGTAGTCAGAACTTCCAGCCATGGACCCAAAGGACAACTGAAGGCCATCTCCCAAACGGCTTTCAACAAATGCTGGAAACCTAAAAGATGCTTTCACTAGTTGGATATGTGAAAAATGCTGGATACCTAATAGATGCTTTAAGACATTTAAGATCCTTGTTTTCAAAAAAACCAAATAAGAAATAAGTCAACAATTAAAAATGAAAAATTAGTCAAAGATTTTGTTCACATGTTTCAGTAAATAATTTGTATTTCTGTACACATTCTATTTGATTGGACTGTTGATTGAACTGTTTCGCTTAATAATTAGTTTTCCTTTGTTTCGTAATATGAGAATGTTCACCTAATGTTTCCAGCTACATTAGGAAGTAAAATGATGAGTCTAAATCCCAACAACTACAAACACATTATTAAAAATTGAACGATTACAAATGAAGAACTAATAGAAGGAAATTTCTTATTGAAATTGCCAAATTATTTTCAAATTATTAAAACACTAATCCAACAAACAACGAATCACTCAACAACTATGAGCCTAAGGCCTCCTTGCAAGACTTTCTATTGTGGCTCCCCAATCGCCTACACCTATCATATGTGATTTTTCTAACCTTCTCTCCCTTAGAAAGGATCCTATTTTTCCTTGGCCTACCTGGCTGCTTCCTAGATAATGGCCATAAAATAGGATCTTCAATCATATTGCAATCTTGTTTCCAAATAGTAGGAACAAGATTAATAGAAAATGAATATGATGCTCGAAAACTCTGAACATGATAATACGAAACAACATACGAATTTAAATCTTTTCCCATCTTCTGTATAGCACCAACCGCATGTGAACAAGGGAGCCCGTTAACTTGCCATTGGCAATACGAACATGTGTGGTTGGCAAGGTCGACTGAAACGGATGGCGTCGAATGTATCTCATACACATCGTTGCCAGATAAACTAACAACCTAAGTTCTCGAATCATTGAATGCCTCGCACAACTTGGAATCCATTAAAGGACATATAACCTTGTTCCATTTGTTAACAGCAATACGCCTCGTAGAAATTTGATTCATCAGTTTAATCCTTATGGCATCGATCAAATTTGTAATGGGAAGATGACGTTCTTCACGTGTCCAGTTGTTAAATGATTCAGCTGCATTGGAACGCATCTCGTCGTAACGACATCCTTCGAAATATGCATTGCTCCAATGCTCATAGGGCAAATTATTAATGAAACTTTTGAACTTATTACCTCCCTCAATCTTCAACTCCTCAAGAAGTTGGTGAATGCTTTCCTTTGTTGGCGCGTAAGCACAGTTGCCAAAATCATAAACTATTTTCTCACTAAAGACATTCTTATAACCCCTTAGTCGATGCCTCAAATTTCCCTTTAAGTGATATAAATAGTATCCATGGTGGGTCGATGGAAAAATCAAAGAAATTGCGTCCAATAAATCGAGATTTCTGTTACTTAAGAATGTGATGTCCCGGGTTGTTTCCATTAATAAGGGCAATTGCTCAACAAACCACAACCAATTATCACTATTCTCTGAATCAACGACAGGAAAACAAACTGGAAATAATCCTGTGAGATAACATAATAAAAAGCAACAATTTAGAAAATCAAATGATTATTCCATCATATTTCATGGATACATAGTCAACGCCAGACATACATATAAGAAATATACTAATAAATAATTAAGATGCAAACCATTTAATGAATTTACCTTGATTACCATCTTTTGCAATAGCTGACAATAACATACCATTGTGCCTCCCTCTTAGAAATGTACCATCAAGAAATAAAAGTGGGCGATAGTAAGAAAAACCCTTGATACATGCATCAAATGCAACAAATATGCACTGAAAATGTCTATTAACAGGGTCAATCTCAAGAACAACTGAACTGCCTAGATTGATATTTTTTAGAGCACCAATGTACCAATGTAGTTGATTGAATGACATTGAGTAATCACCAAATACTTCCCCCTTGCTTTCTCAACACAATGCCACACTTTGTGATACCCTATACTCAGTCCGTAGTTTGACTTGAACTCATGAACAACATCTATGGGGCGATTAAGAGGCTTTATACGAACATCTTCACATATCAAGCCACCGACCAAGCATGATGTCATACAAGAATTAGTAGCTGTGCAAACTGTAGCACCACAGGTATATACGTTGATTATCTTTTTAATGTAAAACCAACCATTCGCTGAATGAACCCTAGCATAAACCATCAAACTGCAAGCTTTGTCCCAAAAAAAACATTTGGCTGTAACGCGGGAATTGTCATTCTTCACATATAGGAACTCAAATTCAAATTCGATAGCAAATTTGCAAAGAACGGTGCAAAATTCAGGAGCTCCGCCTTTAAATGCTTGCCCAACTCCAGCAATGCCCTTCGACCATGAAGACGATAACAAAACTTTCTCAACATCAAGACAGAACGATGCCAATACATTGTTTCCCTTATCAAACTCTACTTTCCACTTCATTTGGTCAACATCCAATGCCATGTCATCCACACCACCACAATCATTATCACCAACATCCTTTGTGACTTCGGTGTTTCTCCTATCATTCACGGTGACATCAACGATATGAACCCCTTGTGAGCAATCAACTCGAACATTATCTGAATATCGACATCATTATCCAACAAACAATTGGAATGGCCCAGAATTGAGTAAGTTAGCGACATGAAGTTAATGTCGATACGACTCCATTTAGAGCGAACACTATACACAAGCTCATCGTACGAGCAATTTTTCGTAACCTTCATTGCAGCCGTGATTTCAGAATGCTTGCACAACAAAATAAGAGACATTTTATCCACCGAATCATAAGAGAATAAAATAGAAAAAAAGTAATCAATGCATCAATGATCATATAAAAACCTATACTGCAAAACCTACAAAAATTGAAAAAACCCAAAGATTACATATCGACCTGATAAGCTAAACTAAAACCTTATACATACAACAAGCAACATGTGAGATTATGCAGAACAAAATTACAAAAAGCTAAATGAGGAAATTTAGAATATTGAAATACTTATGAATAAATCAATTTAAACTTGCAAGATTAATAAGCCATGTTGGATATAATGTTCAGTATATAGGCAGGTTCACAACAAGAGCACATGCACATATGAGAATAACATGAGTAGTTTCCGAACTAAACGTATTACAAATAGGAATGTTCACAACAGGAATGTTTCCATGATGGTGCTCTTTAGAAAACAAGTAAACACAGCATGAACAGCTTCACCCTATATGAACTGGGTGCCTCATATAAGCTGCAATTGGTATCAATTCCAAAGAAGTTTGAACTAAAAACACAATTAAAATCTAATATCAAAAAAGATGTTCATGAATCAAAGCCGTTAACTTGAAAATAATAACAATATTATATAAATATTTGACTCCATTGCATGAACTGATAGTGTTTTTGAACAATGCAATATTAGTCGACCATGGTGTAAATGTACTGTGATGATAGGTGTGTACATATCATGATCCTGTAACATATCACATTGCATTATGATTAATTCATTGGTTCACCACGCACTAGAATGAGAAGTTTTGCAAAACATTCACCTAATGGAGAAACAACACCGTACCGTTGTTAACAATAGATTCAACAGTAGATATAGAAAACCTTTCTAGATTTTGAAAAACTAGTTAAGTGAACTCGTCGAGATCTTCAAACGATGCCGACGTCAAGTTCTTGAAGAAAATCAATTGTTCACCGTTTGAGGGAGATGTGCTTCCTCACATCAAGGAGCAGAAGACTGAGTAGTTTCAAAATTCAAATTTGAAACGAAGCAACGTTGATTGATCGTAATCCCAAGATTTAAGGAACGTAACATGGAATCGTATAAACTGAATTATGAGATTGCCTCATAATGAACTGTTGTTTCAATTCTCTTCGTTTAGTTGAATGGAAAAAACTGCAGCAACATGGAAATCAATAATAAGGGTAATATAGACCTAAATAAATATGATTTTTTAAAAAATGACTTAAGAGAAATGTGAACTTATGGATGGGACCCAACTCAAAATTTTTTTTAAAAGTAAGACACAACTACAAATATTTTAATATGTGCTTATATGTCCGCTCACTATTTTTCTATCACCGCACTAATCTTTATTCTCCATATCTAGAGACAGTGAAATATAAGGGGAAATTGAGAGACGGTTCACTAGAAAAGTCATTAACAATCATTTTGATTCTCTCTCTCTCTCTCTCGAATCTTACTATTATTTCGACAGTCCCTTCTCCGATTGGGTTGAAGGGTTATGGAGACTTTCTTGGAGCTGTTCAGGGAAAAATTGATGATTCAAGCACTGCCAATTCTCCTCTCATCAATGCCATGACATCGAACAACACCGACGATGAATAATCGTGCTTGACTTGATCACTCCAATCAACACAGTACCATGCTTCCTTTTTGCTTCGATATATTGAAAACCACTGAAAGTAAGAAAAACAATGGCAATCGAGGCACTAGGTCGAGTTTTGTCACGAAATAGCTTTTCCCGATTAGCGGCGGTGGCGGAGAGGCAAGAACAGATGAAGGACCAAATAGATTTTTCCTATTATGCTGTCAGTTTTGATGCCCCTTTTTCTAATGGGCTTGAAGTTTTGATCCTAATTTTAGGGACAGTGTTGGATATAGTAAGGAAATAGAGAGAAATAAGAAGTATTTGAGAAATGGAGAGGGTATATATATATATATATATATATATTGTGCATGTTGCAAACTGGAAAGCTGGTTGGCACAATCAGAACCGAGCAAATCAATTCAAATATGATGACCCCGAATAGGATACGATCTGAACTCCTTCGTCGCCGAACTCACTGGAAGCTCTTCACACCGTTGCCGAACTCCTACAACACCAAGAACACCGTTAGTACCTTTCGGCCTGGTTTGGCCAAAGCACTCCGGCGTTCAAGTTATACTTCTCTTTGGGAGGTTTCTAATTAAGA
Source organism: Heliamphora pulchella (assembly GCA_032270985.1). NCBI lineage: Eukaryota > Viridiplantae > Streptophyta > Magnoliopsida > Ericales > Sarraceniaceae > Heliamphora > Heliamphora pulchella. Next base: position 14,521 of record JAULJZ010180001.1, read on the forward strand.
ATTGGGCTTAGGATTACGTATCTGTGGGTATAGAGTGCTTGCCTTTATATAGGGGTCAAGGAATAGGGAGGTTGAATCCTCTTGGGATACTGCCTCTCAAGATTTTGCCTTATCCTGAAGCAGTTCTTGTTGCTTCAAGATGTAGTCCCTTCATTCCTGATGCACTTGTATTAGGACTGAGAATCCTTTTGAATTATCTGTATGATAGGGGCTGACTTAGGCCTGAGTTATTGTGGGCTTCCCCTCTCTGGGGTGATCCGAACTCATACAGGCCGAACAACTTAGTGTTGGCCTTTTGATTATAATTTGAGCCTGCTTGTCTTGGGCTGGGCCTTGAGCCCATTGTTTCATCCTCCCTCAACTGCCCCCAACTCTGGTCTTTACCTAGCCGAATTGCCTAGTGAAGATTCAGAGTTTGGATTCTTGCTCGGTGGGTTGTTCTTATTGCATTGTGCTTATTCGGGAGAGTGTCTGAACCCTTTTGTTCGGAGGGGTCCCCTTTGTTCTTCAGGTGGTAGTTCGGTAGTCCCGACCCCTAGGTATCTCATTTATGGATGACGGCTGGCCTCAAGCCCTGTTCCACTGACGTGGCAACCTACCATTGGCCCGTGGTGGTGATAGATGTTGTACTAATGATTATTGTGTCGTTTCAAGCGTACGACGCATTAAATGCGCCTGTCGTTTCAAATGATGGGTATAAAAATCCGTAATACTGCTATTTCTATCTTTTTCACCGTTTCAAGCTTTTCCTGCAATATTCATTTCACGATTTATGGCGAGCCAAACCCAGTTTCCAGCGTAGAGCTTCCCAGATTCAGACAAAATCAAGAACTTGTTATCCCAAGTAAGCTTCTTATTTTTGCTGTCATTTTCTTTGCCTTAAGGCGGGTTTGCTTCTTTTTGCTTGGCATTTTGCCTCGCTCTTTTTCTTTTATCTCTCTTCTTTATCATTATAGGCAAATTCCAAAAGTTGGTATCGACGCAGACGGCTATGCGCAAATTTCAGCATCGATACAATGTCCCAGATGATATTGGCATCACTCTGGCAAATCCTAGAGACTCCCGTGAAGGGAATTGGGAAAAACTTTCTCTTCCGCTAGTAGCCATAGTGGAAGGGGGAGTTCGATTCCCTATTCACCACCTTATTCGGAGAGTTCTTCGGCATTTCAAGGTGAGTCCCATGCAAGTTTCTTAAAATGTTTTTCGAGTAGTCATAGGAGTTATAGAGTTGAACCGTATCCTTAGTGCCAACCTTGGTATCTGGGATATAGTTTACTGTTACAGTATGGTCAAATATTCTTCTGAGTCATATTACCTCAAAGCAAAGAAGGCAGCCGAGAAGCTTGTCATCGAGTTACCGGACTCTGGTAACGACATCGATGACGACTTCCTTTACATCACGGGGAACTTTGAGTTTGGCCCTAGGGAAGAGCAAGATATCTTTACCGTCCTACGGAAGGATGGTCTGGGCCCTTGTAGTTCCTCTGCCACTTGTTTGCTTTTATTCTTCACTAAACGACTTGTCTATTTGTGTATTTACCGAACTCTTATTTCTTTATTTGTTTGGCACAGGTGCCATTTCCAACAATCTAGCTCGTAGACCTTTACCCGGTGTTCACTTGGAGGATTTTAAGAAGGTCTAAGAATATAAAGGTCTTCCCGAACAAAAAGTCCTTGGAAGAGCTGCCCACATCCTGGTCAAGTACATTCCAACACACCAAAGCTTCATTAAGCCTAACACATCTGGTGTTAGGGTAGTGGCGGAGTCTTCTGTCCCTCCAGACGCCCCGAAAGTGGTCGTGCTCCCCTTCATCTGGGCAGAGCGACAAGTGACCGTTGCCCAACCTTCCTTGATTGTTGACGAACCTAGTCCTTCGTCACCGGGTTATGCGATCTCTATTTCATCATCCTCCTCTTCTGCAGATGCCTCCGAGCTAATCCAAATTGAAGAGATGACCAAGAGGAAGGCCCCTACAGCTAATCTTTCGGAGTTCCTCACCCTTTAGGGCCCAAAGAAGAAGGTGACAGTGGCCTCAACTGCTCAGTCAAAGGCCACCGATCTAGCCGTCGAACTATTCATGGCGGTAACTGCCCAAGAAGCTCCCCCACCAGCCCCTAAAAGACTAAGGAAGGTTGCTGATGTAGCCGAGAAGAACAAGGGAAAGGAAAAAGAGGGAGAGAAGGAGAAGGGGAAAGAGAAGGGGAAGGAAAAAGAAAAAGAGAAGGCCAAGGGGAAGGAGGCCGTCGAGGTTGATGAGGGCCCGGGGCCGTGGACCCCCATACTGTCGAAGGGGGACCACCCTATTACGATTGAAGACAGGGCGATGTCCCCAAATACTTCGTGCAGGCTAAGCAAGGTCCTCCTTCTTCTTGCTGACATGGAAGAAGTTTGAAAGCTTCCACATGAGAAGCTGGTGAAGTCCACCACCCGTCATTCCATCTAGGTATTCTTCTAACTTCCTTTGCTTTTACCTTTTTATTTTAACACGCTTTATCTGAACTATGTATGCCTTTTCCTCTGTTTGTACAGGGCCTTCAACGCTTGGTGGCCATGGTGGAGCGAGTTGAGGCCCAACAGGCCGAACTGACCAAGCTATGCCAGGCTAACTTTAAGTATCTCCAGCAAATCGGGAAGCTAGAAGGTAATCTTCGGGAGAAGACGAAGATCGCTGATGCTGCTCGGGCAAGGTCTTTCAAGCTTGAAATACAAGAGACTGCCCTAAAGAGGCATATCAAGGAGAAAGAGGAGGCCCTGATAGCCTCTCAGGCCCAGCTCGGGAAGGCCGAGTCAGAACTGGCCCATGCTCAAGAGAAGGCCTATGCCGAATACGTGGCGAAAGCCACCGAGAATTACAAGGCCCAAATTCCTAGGCTTTAAGACATCATTTTTGGCTTTGCTTGGGAGGCCAACCTCAAAGCTGCCGTGGTGGAGGAGTCCTCCCCCCTTTATTCTGATGTTCCCCTCCCAAGCAAGCAAGTGGCGGATGAAGGTGGAGATGAGATTGGAGGACCCGAAACTGCTGTTGCGGAGGCCGAGCAGGTGGTGAATGCTAAAGCACGCCAAGACATCCATGTAATAATAGAGGAGGTGGGGACTCAAGTTGAGACCACCGAGGATTTTCTTGCAATCCCATGAGGCTTTTGTAGCTTCAGGGGTTTCAACCCCCTTTCTTATTGAAATTTCTTTTCTCCGCCTGTTTTGCATACTTGAACTGGTTTTGAATGCCCTTCCATCTCGAGGTTATTTTGGACAAACTTTCATACAAGGGGCCAAATTAGTTCGAAGAATCTTAAAATTGAGCCCCTTTTTTTGTCTTTTACATCCCCAATTTGGGATGGGTGTCCACACTAGGGACTTAATCAGTTTAGATATACTTCGAACTTGGCCTTTTTAGGTTTTTTCATCCCAAGTATGGGATAAGCATCCATACTAAGGGCTAAGTCAGTTCGGATGAACTTCGACCCTAGCCATTTTTGGTCTATTCTTTTCAACTATGGGATTAACATCCATACTAGGGGTTAGATTAGTTCGGATGACCTTCTAACTTAGCCACTTTTGGCCTATTCTTCCCAAGTATGGGATTAACATCCATACTAGGGGCCAGAATAGTTCGGATGAACTTCGAACTTAGCCATTTTTGGCCTATTCTTCCCAAGTATGGGATTAACATCCATACTATGGGCTAGATTAGCCACTTTTGGCCTATTCTTTCCAAGTATGGGATTAACATCCATACTAGGGGCTAGATTAGTTCGGATGAACTTCGAACTTATTGTGAAAGGAATTATGATAATGCATGATTGAAAAGAAAAAGGTCGTGCCGAACAAAAGCGTTTTATTGAAAATATGGAAAATTACAAAAGATTTTATGTTCAAAAATAAAACTTGCAGAGGTTGTTTGCATTCCAAGGCCTGGGAACAGTCCTACCTCCCATGTCTTCTAGATAGTATGTTCCAGTGCCTGCCTTTGAAGTAACTTTGTATGGACCTTTCCAGTTCGGGCCTAGCTTCCCTTAAACTGGGTCTGTGACACCCCGTTTTTCGGGTATGTTGGGACATATGTAACTATAAATAAAGAACAAACTCTAGCCGAACATTCATAGATACATAAGATAGTTACTACATCATTAACGGTTCAGAATTTATTTTAAATACTTAATAATTACAGTCATCCAGAAAATTTCAACCAAAGTTACAATATGCCCATGGAAAACTGAACAAAAGATCCAAAAAGTGGACATCCTATGTCTTTAAGTTGCATCGTTGGGGCTAACTGGCTCCTGCCACTCTCCCTCTTCTTCGTAGTCTTCTTCCTCAACGAACACGCTTTTCTCAAAAGGTCCTTCTTCTTTACCTGTGGCACAAATGCTATGAGCCAGAGTTTAGAAGCAAATTCTCTAAATCGTCTAACAAACTCACAACAAGATATCCTACAATACATATCGTATAATACCCAATACAAATTTAAAGGCAAAGAGATAGATAATTTATCACTTTCAACAGGGCCAGTATATATAAGAACAAATGTGCGAGTGCATGATGCAGAAGAATGCAATGCAGATGCCCAATCAAAGGTATTTCCAGAACAGTATCTTGAATTCCATGCCAAGAATTACAGAGTAGACTTGATGTATATTGATCACTTAACCTATCCTGGCCTCGTTACGAAAGGTAAATACTCGCCTTGGCTACATGCCTCAGCCATTTTACTCGATGGCAATGGCGTGGGTGAGGGCCACCCGATTTTTATCAGCCACCCTTATACGGGCCAACCGTCCCACATTAAATACTAGGATGCTCGTTAAGTATCAACCCAAAGTCTAATTAAAGCTAGTGACGAACCCATCGTGCCTAAATTCCCCTTTTATAATAAAAACCTCCAATTCAATTTCGAATACGGTAACCAGGGACGTCCTAGATCCACAACCACTAAATAAATAATTTTCATGTCACTCAACCCAATTGAAGGATACAAAAGGAACTCCGACAACCCTAGATGAAATGTAAGAATGCCCATGACGTGCAATATGCCTCTCGTATACAATTAATCATTGCATGGTATAAAAACATGACATGACACATGGTACTGCTTGCTAAAGCATCAAGCACAAGTATGCGAAACATAATCATAACTTATGCGACATAGAATCGAACTATTGGCATGAGTTCACTTCATCAAAATTATCATTTGCATACATTAATCACTCACAAAGTTCATATAAAGTTCACATATTCAAGTCCCATAAAGCAACATGCCATTCGCACGCTTAACAAATTTTAGGTAATTATTCAATTGCTAGTTTTAAAGTTGTGACAGTGTTTTGAAGTACTTAGACATAGATTTAATTTCTGAAATTTTAACACCAATTAGATAAAATTATTCCCTACAATTTTCATGTTTATCAATAAGATTAGATCCTAGGGCACGGGGATCATTTATTTTATTTAAATAAAAATTGTTCAGTATTTTGCAGAAAAAAACACATAAATTGGGCCTCCGTTGGCCACTGTTTTGGGCCATCAATGCAAGGGCCCTATGTCTGATTTTTGGTTATATTTTAGTTTACGATATCCCCTACAAATTACATGTTTTATGCTATAGCAAGGTATTTGGAAAAAATTTGAGATTTTGGCTAATTTATAAAAAGGGTTCAATCATCCTAAAAAGGGTCTACAAAGTGTATCTTTAACAGAGAATGCTCAAAATCGTTGGGATATCACCCGAGGGTATTTTGGGCTATTTTTTCTCTGTATTTATTTTAATATATTAGCTACATTTTTCATATTTACCACTTTTGGATTTGGCTTCTAAAAAGTTGAGTTTTGGGTCTCACAAAAATATGTGACAGAGAAATCTGTCAGTCACTGAACCTCAACAGTGACTTTGGAATGTATTTTTACCCATCAAGACTTTATATGTTTAGCTCCTTTTGGTGGAAAGAAAGGTAAATATGTCCTCTACAAGTTTTATATTTTGACCTAAGCTCAGTTTTCACTCTAACTTAGGGGTTTTAGGTCTGCAACTCATAGTGGTCAAGATCTAACACTCTTTGAAAAAAATGACACATCTGGAGTTCTACTCATCGAAATCACTTCAAACCAATTTTTTATGAAAGAGAAATCAAAAATAGGAATCGGGACACAAAACTCACCTTATGACCATTTTTCTACATTTAGTTATGGTGTTTTAAAGTTGGGGGCAGAATCTTGGTATGCCCAGAAAAGCAAGTAACTTAGGGTTTTAATAACTTAGCTCATGCGATGTCCATTTTTATTGTGTTTTCTTTGCATGCACGTTATAAACTCATATAAATCAAAACTCCAGAACATGTTTAAGCTATAAAACTCAAGAATACACACATGCAAACACATGCAAAGCTTACCCATACATAAACAGCCCATAAGCTACTCCTACGATGCCTTTTTGAGTTATTCTTTATTTTATCTTCTTATGGTTGATTATAGAGATGGATTAAAGGTTATCTTAAGGAAGAATATCAGAGGATATTAGAGAGTTTACTTACCCTTTTTATGCTTAGAAGATTGTTGGAGAATAGGACTTGGCTTTAGTGCTTTCTTCCTTGATTCCTCTTAACTTCTCCTTCTCTTCTCCGTCCTTCTTCTCTTTCTTTCTTGAGAACACTTAGAGAGAATTTTGGTGGTCTATCCCTCTCACTCTCAGTCGAAAATATGAAGGAAAAATTGGAGGGTTTATGTCTCATTTTATAGGAAAAAGGGTTAATAAAAATAATTATGATACTTATCCATTTTTGTGATTTTTAAATTTCTCCATTGGTTGCATGAGAGGTGGGATTTAATTGAGACTTATTAAAACCTGATTTGGGGTAGGGGGTTTCGGCCATGGCAGGTTTTTGGGGTAGATAAAACTGATTTGGTATTTAATTTGGTTTTTAAGTTATATTTTGGTACATTTTTGTAAAGAAAAATACATAAAATATTAATTTTATGTACATTTTTGGTGTCTAAACCTACTAAAATTTATTATATTAATGTATTTATAATTAATTTAGTCTTTTCATGATTTATCATAATTTTTGTAGCAATTAATTAAATAAGTGTAGGCTTTTAAGCTATATTAAGCTAGTTTGACAAAAATTGACTTTTTAACTTATTTATTGTGTAGAGATTTTAAATAATTATTTGTTTACTTTTTTTAATCTAAATGATTACATTAATATATATATTACTTATATAAAAAGTATTGGATCAAAATAATACTTAATTTGTACATCTTTTCCTCATTTTTAAGCTTAAAAAGGTAAAAAGTAGCTTTTTGGGCGCATTCTCCTAGGTGGCCGGCCATGCAAGGGCAATTTGGTCATTTTTGTTGTTATTTTATATTTTATTAATTAATTGTATATAAATACCTGATTTTGGGTGTCCATGTGCTAAATTTTAAATTTTTAGGACTTTTTGCTGTACTAAAGGTAAAATGGTCATTTTACCTTAATTATAAAAAAAATTTATTTTTAATTTAATATTTAATATTATTTACTTAATTTAAGTTGTTCTGGAACTTTTCTGAGTGTTAGGGATTTGCCTCTGAGTATTTGGTCTCTTTTAGGGTTTTCGGGTCAAATTTAGGGTTTCGGGTTACTTAGGGTTTTTCTTGTTCATGTAGCGACCTAAGTTCTCATTGTCTATCCGTCGCTAATACTAGAGTTTGAGCCGAGTTGTTATAGGGTCCTTCATATGACTAAGGACCTTTCTTAAGACCAAATTCCCTTCGCTGGACTCGTGATGTTTCACCCTCTTGTTGTATCCTTTGGCAAGAGTTCGCTGATAGGTTGCCAATTTAATGGTTGTTGTTAGATCTAGGCAACCCAAGAGGAGGGTGAATTAGGTCTTTTCTATAAAAAAGAAATTTAAAATCTTTTCAGAAATCTTTTAATATTGCAATAAGGAAAGGTATGCAAGAATATAATTAATGCAAATATTAAAAGATGAGGGATAGAGAAATAGAATCAGACACTAAGGATTTATAGTGGTTCGGCTTTATCCTAGCCTACATCCACTTCTCAAGATCTCCCTTGAGTATTTCTACTATTCAGAATACTTCTGGGCGTATTCCAAGCCTTTACAAGCTTCAAGATT
>JAULJZ010180011.1:0-47188 GCA_032270985.1 Heliamphora pulchella
TCTATTATCTATTATCTATTACTATTATTAAAGTGAACATCCAATTTGGTGTGCACTATAAATTGAAGCCAACTCACATTTTTTACCTACCTAAACTATCTCATAAAAATTAATATATTTACAGTATTTTTAAAACAAAATTCAGTTACAATAAATGTATTTTAAGAAAACAAAATAACATTATACAAACTAACACATCTAACCGTTTGCGCACGAGGGACATCTCCTGCGAGCGAAGAACTGCCAGAGTATAGAAACAATGGTTGGCTTCCTTACTCTAACGAATTCTCAAGATCTTGTGTGTGTGTGTGAGAGAGAGAGAGAGAGAGAGAGAGAGAGATTGTTGTGCGGTGGATTTGGATTCAGTTCGTGGATCATTAGTTTTTATGCGCAGATCTGTATGCATAGGTCTATACTCCAGATTATAAATTGAAAGTTCGTGAATATAAATGCAATTTTCAGGTTCTATTGTTGGCTACTTTCTATTGTTGTTTCTTATGTTTATATACTTTTGTTGTTGTTAATGCATCAATCCGTACCTTTTCTCTCTATTTTTCTTCCTTTTGCAATCCATATTTCTTTATCTGATATGGCAGGTTTGACACCGTAATCACTGGCTATCCCTTTAACACCATCAAGATATGTATTTTTAAATTCATTAGCATAATTGTTCGGTTTGTGTTTTTAAGAATCTTTTACCTTAAAATTGTTAACAAAAATTTATTAAAAAAATCACATATCTTAAAAATTTAATCACACACACACACACACATATATATATATATATACTTAAAATATCACTTGGAGTGGATATCTAAATATAAACTTTTTCTGAAATATAATTTTAAAAAAAATAAAATTACAAATGTCCAATAATAGCATAAAGTTTAGATTTTACTGACTATATATACTTATTGGTTTTCTTCTCAAGACGATAGCAAGAGTTTCTATGAAAAAAATGTTTTTAGGTGTAACCACACACACACACACACACACACACACATATATATATATATATATCTATGTATATATAAAATTTTTATATATATAAATCTTATTATATATAAAATTGTTAACCTATGTTGTTTGTTTTAAATTATTGGTGTCTATCATACTATAATAAGACTTATATGTATGCCACTATACTTTCTTTTATTTAAATTAATAATAAAATTATTGTTAGAAATTTATACAATTTTAAATTACAAAATTGACTCATTGTACATGGTTTGTTTTTTCTCCGTATTATGGAAAATACAATTACAAAATAATTTCATTAGACAATGTGACTATGAGGTGAATTAATCTTGAATTAATGTTGATAGTAATGTAAATTTTAAGGAACTAATATATATGAAATATTTGAATAAATTGATAATAATGTAAATTAAGAATTTTATTATTATGCGTAAATTATAGTATAATTTTTTTAAATATAATTTGATTTGCACATGCATTAAGTGTGTCCGAGCACTAGTATATCAAGGAACACATTTTTTAACTGTCTTACCTAGTGGTAAAACAAAGAGGTGTGAAGAGTTATGTTTATAAATGTGGTAAATCAAAAAACAAAATAGTTAAAATAAGAGAAATTTAGGGTTAGGTCATCTTTTTGGTAGTAAAATTAATTTTAGTCCTATTTAATTTTTTTATTAGGATTAGTCCCGTCTCAATTTTAATTTTCTAAAATATCCTTAAATTATATCTTTAAATTTTTTTTTGACCAAATTCATTCCAAAGTGGGAATCAAAAATTCTGTCCCATAAATCTCTCCCAAATTTTTTCAAAAATCTCACTCCAAAAATTCGCGCCATAATCACCACAACCTTAACTCTATTGCCGTTTTCATCCTTCGTCGTCATCGTCTTCTTCATCATTGATGTCGCAAAAATATAACATTAAATCATGAGATGTATTTTGAAAATTACACTGTTGTTTCAATATATCACTTTTGGTATAACTGATAAACATATTATTAGAATACAGACAGAAAAGTGTACTGTTATTTGAATTGATAAATGTATCAATTGAATATGTATTTTAAAAATTGTACTTTTGGAATAACTGATAAATGTATCAGTATATTACAAACTTAGAAAAGTGCATTGTTATGTAAATTGATAACTGTATTAGTTGAATATGTATTCCAAAAATTGCACTGTTAGAGCAACTGATCATTTGTTGTTTGAATCTGTAAGTTGCACTGCTGTTCAACTAATACATTTATCTTTTGAGTTCAAATTATAAAATTTGTAGGATTGCTAAAAGTATCATATCAACTACCAAACACATGAAATATAAACTTATCAGGTACTCTGATAAATGTATAAGTTGTATTTGAATTCAAAAAATTTCACATTTGTTCTAACTGTTAAATGTATTAGTTTACTTCGTATTTAGAAACATTTACTGCTGTTTCAACTTATAAATGTGGCAAAATAGGTTTTTAAAAATATCACATATATGATTCACCAAAACCACCATGATATTTTCTCATGTAATTATGCAAGAAAAAAAAATTTAAAATAAAATCAATATGAACTACATTGAATGCATAAAGCAACAAAAACATAAAACGTTCCAAAAAAGAACAAATATGAACTACCTTCAAAACATAGAGACTGAATCATTCGAGAAAAATTGATTTCATATTCACAAATAAAAAAATGTTAAAAAAATAATTGATTTCATATCCATAAATGGACAATTATACATTTTTAAAACAAAAAAATCAAAATCAAAATCAAAATAATCCAATATAATAACAACATATACATACCAGTAAAAATTTAGAAAGCGTTCGAATTGTAAATGTAAATAGTACTTTAAGTACAACGAAATGGCAATGAACAAATTAAAAAATGAGTTAAAATCTATTTCAAGTCAGAAAAATTAGTTAATTTTTAGTTTCCAACTAAATCGTTTGCTACTTTCGAATTTTAATGAGTTTTGACGAATTTTGATGCCTGCGTTCAAAAATATTCTCTAAACAGAAAAATGTGTTTGTCTAATTAAATTGCAAGATATTGTACAAATCAACATTTGTGAAATTAATACATAAAATCAAGTGAAATATAATATTTTTCATAAACAAAGTGATAAGTCAAGATGATCCTGTGATTAATGTGCATCTTAGAATCATTGGGATTAAATACAAAATATATCACTGGTTTTTATATAAGATAATGCATCATATAATCAAGGTATTTAAAATGAAAATGAGGCATCGATTAGTAAAGGGCATATTGGACAAAAAAATCAAAAAATTTGAATAAAGTAACTAAATTCAATACAAAAAAATAGGTTTGGCTAAAACTCTACATACTTCTAAATGTGACTAAAACTCAATTAATTTTTAAAATAATAGTAAGTGCACAAATTCTTTTTTTTTTAAATAAATAAATAAATATCCCAGCAAAAGACATTGTAAGAGTTGATTTGATCGGAGAGGCGACCAAAAAAACACTGAAAACGTGTCCTATTTGAATCCAATAAAAGTATCCACGAAGCAGTTGGGGAATTTGGAATATATTATTGTCCCCTGGATGTGCTGTCAATCACTACTATGGTCTCCTTTAATTTCTAGATTGAATTGATAAATAATAGGATTAAATTATATTAATTATACGATATATTTGAATTATATTAGTTATTAGATTATATATATTATTTACATGGTGTGAATAATTTGTATAGTTATACAAGGAAATTAAAATGTATGATTTATGATTGATTCATAAAATATAATTATTTTAATGATTCTATTAAATAATTAAAGTGAGAAACACTTAAAAAAATGTGTCTACCTTTAATCACAGTGCTTATGGTATGAGGAGTACTTATTTGGTGCTTCCATAGTATCATGTAGTAATTATATGTTGCACTCTTACTCCATCACGTTGTGATAAATTTTTCGATAAAAACATGATAATTTATTTTTATTAGGTGATTGAGAGACAAGTAATGATTCACATAATGTAGTTTGTAATTATTTATATATATGTCAAGAGTATCACATGACATCACTCATATATTATCTCTGAAAGTATCTAATAATTTGACTGGTATTAGTTATCTCTCTTTTAATATTTTTTAGAGTAAATTATACTTACATCTCCTGAGATTTAAGCTTATTACAGGGACCTTCCATGTGGTCTCTGAAATTACACTAACTTCCCATGAGATTTAATTTTAACATCAATTGCACCAAACTGTTAAATTTCGAACAAATTTTTATAATATAATCCGTTCATTACGTAGACCTCGTTGAGTTTGTTTAGCATGCAAAAATTTAGATTTATCCGATATCTGTAAATAAATGATTGAATAAGATCTCTTAATAAATAAATAAATAATTATTACTCAATTACTTAGTTACAGATATCGGATGAATCTAAATTTTTATGTACTAAACAAACGCGACGAGTTCTACGTAATGAATGGATTTGATTATAAAAATTTATTCGAAAATTTAAGATTTGGGTGCAATTGATGTTAAAATTAAATCTAAAGGGAAGTTAGTGTAATTTCAGAGACCACATGGGAAGTCCCTGTAATAAGCTTAAATTTCAGGAAAGGTAAGTGTAATTTACTCTATTTTATATATCATATAACTTATCCAATAATTCAATACAAATAATTTGTGGACTAGATAATCAAAAGTACTGCATTACACTAATTTTTAATCAAACAAATAAATAAAAATTGAATTACACTAATTATGACATAAATATATAAATAAATATATATATATATATATATATATGCATCATGATTCCATTTAAGAAACAAAGCCAAAGGACAGCCTGCCCTCTTCTGCAGTGGCATGCGTGGCAGCTGGATGACAGGGACCTTTATATCACCAATCTCACCTGCTTCATCGCCATCGCCATCACCATCGAGGTCCACAGGAGGATAAATTTTTAGATGCCGCGAGGTACCACCGTGCTACCCTCAGCCAATCAACTCTTGCGAAATGGCCAACTGGCCAAATGGCCAAATGGGACAAAAATTATCACAAGTTGTCTATATCCGAAATCAACAAAGTCTTCTCAGCTAACTCCCTTATCCTCAATTCCTACTCTCTTTTCTCCCTAACTTTTAATTCCACTTTTCTCTCATCTCTCCTCTCTCCTCTCTCGTAATTTTAAGTGCACATTTTTTTTTTACTTTGAACACCTATATTAAAATACTTGCATATAATACTATAATATTTACCAAGGTTTTAAATATCGGCCATTATGTATCGTATTCGCTGTTACGTATTAAAATTTTAGGCCTCCGATATTGATATTTACCAATGTATTGATCGATACTGTTCGATATCTACCGATATATGACCGTATTGCCGATGTACGTGTTTCGATACGGCAATTTAGAACCTTAATATTTACACAAGTAGTTATCCAAAGAAATTAAGTTGATCTTGTATCAACTTAATTAAATCATTATTTTATTATAAAGTTAATTTTCTACTGATATTTCCTACTTAAAAAATAAGTGGTAACTTCACGTACAACCTATATATATATATATATATAGAGAGAGAGAGAGAGAGAATTTTTGTTTCGAGAGCTCTCATAGTGTTACGTGGTAACTTTTAAATCTGACGCCAATCGATATCGGTCTCCCATAACAGCATTTCCATTCAGACCTTTCAAACAATTAATACGACCTTAGAAAGCAATTTTTGCAAAACCTCAAGCAGTTTCTTAAAAACGTGTTACAGATATGAAACTTTGAATATTTAGGTGCTCATTACTAAACTTGTCAAAGAGAGAAAATATTTTAGAAAGTTATTCCTAGCTTCAAGAAAAAGGGGTTTTTGCTTCGGCTCTCTACCATCGCAAATAATACTCTTGTCATCGCAAAAGGATATTTGCGTCGACATTGCGACGACAAATGGGGGAGGCAAATGTCCAGGTCGTAAAAGAGTTTTTGCGACAGCACGTACCCGTCGCAAACATTTACGACGACACTTTATGCTTTTGGCGATGGCCCTATTTGCAATGCAAATACTTATTAAAAATCAAATTTTTACCGTCGAAAATGGTAGCGACGGCTTGTATTCTTTTCGCGACGGCAATGGCCGACGCAAATATTATTTACAAATGTGTTTTTGCAACCGTACAGTGTCGTCGCAAATACTATTTTAAATATATACTTATTTGCCACCTCATGATTGCCGTTGCAAAAACCATCTTGCTACGGTATAACTCCCGAAGCAAAAAATATATACATAAAACTCTAGATTTTTTAGTTACAGCCTTGTGCCGTCGCAAATGTGTTCCTTTTACGATGGCTAAATACCGAAGCAACATGTGTTCATAATACCTGTCTGTCACAAATATTATTAATTTTAGCGACGATAACAATTTCGATGCAAAAAATAAAAATAAAAAGTTGACCATCCATTCACATCCAAACATTCAGTTCTTTATCTATAACAATATATCAAATGTTATCTCTTTATAACAATATTCATATCCATTCAATTGCATATCAAAATATATAAAAAGTACACATTCATCAAATACAAATCAAAACATATTAAAAAGTACACCAAATATATCTTAAAATAATATTTAAGTTTCAACAAGTACAACTCAAAATAAATATTTCTTATTTCAACAAATACAATCTAAAATTAATTTTTCTCTATCGCTAATTGCTTTGCCCCACCATCACTTAATATTTCTCCTTCTCTAACACCTGAAAATCAATTAAAATCATTTTAAAATATGGTAAGTATTTAAATCATACAATACACGTATATATACATGAACTAATGAAATTAAGTTGCAACATACATCACAATATCGCCAGGAAACATGTCGGCTAACAGCTTCTCCAACTGTGTTAATCCCTTTGCGATGCCTTTCTAAATGGGCATTAGGTTTCATATATATAAAAGATACCTCAACCGTGTGTGTGATTGTGTATATTTAAGTTGCATATATATAAAAGATACATGTTGCTCATTAGGTCGTGAAGAAAATGGCGAAAGAGGAGAACCCAACTACTCATTATTGAAGATGTCATATCCCACATACTCCCTAAATTTCGATGTCCACTAGATACATCCAAAACCTACAATATGGTGGATGTCATCTTGTATGCATGAATGTATGTAAAAGAACTAAACTAAAACCCAATTCCATATGAAATAAAAATCTAGAGAATGGAATATATAATGCATCACATGTCAATTAATCGGGAAGTCAGTTAAAATTGAAGACCTTCTTACCTTCACCAATCGATGCAACTCAAATACTTGAACAGAAAACACTCTTTGTTGACTAAAAAGGGGTAAGAGAGATTGAATCAAAAACATAGAAAATACAATTTTATGAGACATCTTTTAGAAACATGTAATATGACACATGGTATAAACAAAGTACAAATTGGTCATTAATTTATAATTGAGCACCAGATGGTGTAGACATCTCAATTTGACACCGCCTAATCTTAGATGAATCCGATGATGAAAACAGGTAGAATAGTACTTCAGTTCGATTCTCGGGAAGCGATCCAAGCTCGGTATTTGTACCAAAAACCTTCAAACTAAAGAAATTTTGTCGAACCATCAAAACTTGCTGTCCAAGTACGGCGACCGCTATGTTCATTGTGGCGACCGCCAATAGAACCTCTTGAAAAATCTAGCCAAAAGTGGCGACCGCCACCTCTAGCCTGGCAACCGCTAACTTGTATTGTGGTGACCATCATAGAACTTTCTGAAACCTTTCAAAAACATGGCGACCGCCAACTTACATTATGGCGACCACCAACTCCAATTGGTCTGACATGCCCTAAAACGGGGCAACATCTCATTGGTTGAAGAACTCTATAAATACCGTACCCCTGATACGTTTTTAAGGATATAATTTTAGTGAGAGGTTTAGTGAGAGAAGCTCTGTCGAGCCGCTGAGCAATCTGATCCTCGACGCCGAAGCGCAGCTAAAATACCGATGTCGAAACCCTATTGAAGTCCTTAAACCCTAGCTTGGATCATCGCCCGAGGACCGAATTGCCATTTTTCGACTCGAGGATTCCTTAGCGATCCATGTACCTTGTTTGGATCCCCGATCTTTCTAAACTCTATTTTCCCTCTCTTGGAGTGATCGGGTTAACTTTCAATTTTAATTTGTGCACGTAATCTACCTTGTTTATTGTTTAAAAATGCTTTATTTAGTTCAGTCTTTTTAATTAATTACTTAGTTTACACATTCACACTAAGCACATTGTCTTTTTCTTTAATCCATTCATCAAATTAAGTGCTAATATACTTTAACAATTACAACTTGCAATGTTGTTAATTGTTATTATTAATGTACTAACATTCATGTGAATATAGTTGTTAATACTATATTCACATTTTCTAATAATTGTCTAGTTATTTATCTTTTATTTTCTTTGTTTTCTTTTCCTTTTCTTTTCTTCTAATGTTAGTTCAATTCTTTTTTCTAGTATTTCTTATATTTTCTTTTTCCTTTCTATTTCTAACATTTATCTTCTTGTAATAATTAGTTCAATGTATCATTTAGTTTCAACTTAATGTTCTAGCATTCTGTTTCATTTTCTTTTTTTTATAACATTAATTTAATGCTCTATTTCATTTTCTTTTTAACTTAATATTTCTTTTCTAACTTTTATTTTTCATTTTCTTTTACTTTCTCTTTTTCTTTTAATGTAGTTTAATTTTCTCGTAATATTTCATTTATTTTTCTTTTCTTCTTATAATGTAGATTTTTCCCTTTTAATGTCCTATTTTTTATTTCTTTTATTTAGCTTTATTTTTCTCCTTACTTGTATTTCACTTATTTTTCCTTTCCTTCCTTTCTAATGATAATTTTACTTTCATTTCATAGTATTTACCTCATTTACCTTGTTAAACCCAAAAATCATAAAAAGATTCTTAAGCTATATTTTTAAAAAATACAAATTCCTTTTCTTTTGTTTTCTTTTGTTTTCATTTTCTTTCATCTTTCATTTTCTCTTCTCTCTTTTTAAAATATAAATGTGAATAATTAGCTTTCCTTTTAAATATTTTTTTCTAACTACATTTCTTTTTTAGTGTAAGTTTCTTTTGCACATTTTCTTTTTATAGGATTTCTTATGTATCTTTTATTTTATATCTATTTTAGGTATCCATAATGTTAATGCTAATTTGGTGTATTTTGGTGATATACATGTTTTATTTTCTTTATTTGAAACCATGTTTAGGTGATTTTAACAATTTCTAGAATGTTTTGTTCTTGTGTTTAAATCATGATAATTTAGTTTGTTTTAGTAAAATTGCATGTGAGAGTGTTCTACGTATCCTTTAGCTAGAAATTGCATGTCATATGATTTATGATTTTATCCCTTTATTTGTTTTGATTTGGAGTGCTAGATACATATGTTATGTATTTTTCATATTTGATTTTAGATGTTCTCTCTTTGCCTCTATTTTTTTTATTTGCATGCATTTGAGAAATCATATTAAAAAATCAATGATGATTAGTAGAGGCCAACTTTATGGTTAGGCGAACAGGGTGCCTAACATCTTTTTCAATTCGTACCTTAGCCCCCGAACTCTCTTTCTCTGTTTAACATTTTAAAAATCAGTAAACCATTTTTATTTTTCTTAGTTTTTTCTCAAAAACTAAGTGGCGACTCCATTTTCAACAAAAAAGGAGTTTTCAAAATTTGATTTTCAAGGTGTTAAAATATTTTTCATAACATATTTTGAATCCCTTATTTTTGAAATATTTTCACAACCCCCTAAATCCCAACGCCACAGTATTTTCTGGCGACTCTGCTGGGGACTGGTTTTCAAAATAAAATAAGAGGGCTAGACTTGAAAGCATCATTGGCTCTTAATAAAATTTTTCATTTGTATTTTCGCACGCATATACATTGTTCTTTAAACCCCCTGCCTGGTCAACTCGATGCCCTAAACGTTCATCCGTTTCAGGAATTGTTGAGAAGACGGGCAACCCTTACTGATTGTACGCTTTCATAGGTGCAGCAAAAGGGTTCGGGTGTACTATTTGACCATGTCCTGCACCACTCCAGGCATGGGAGGTATATACCCGACTCTATTCAGAAGGTACCTTGTTCGATTGACCAAAATCGACCTTTTGCATATAGTAAACTTAGAACCCCCCATTAGGTGCTGCTAACCCTAGTAGGATTATGTATTTTTCGTAATTGTATGCTTTACCTGTGTATTGTTAGGATTATTTTGTTCGGGTTTAAACTAGTCCCTCTTCTGGGTTTGGCTCGAGTTTTCTGTTATCCTTTGTCTTAGGTTAGTTTTTCATTCGAATTGTTACCCGGGCTTTGTTTCCACCATGTTCAATTTTCACACTGTAGCTTTCTTCTTGGGGTCATACCGGTATGGTAGTTTCTCTCTCCTTCGAGTTCTTCCTAGATTGTTCGCTTCCTTCGCCTTTGTTTAGGATATCCTTGTCATACCCGTGTGAGCTAGTTTCCTACCGTTATGCCTGCCCATTTTTCCTAGAAATCTAGATTGAACCAGTCTCTTGAGGGTTAGAATTGTTTTTCTTACTAGAGTGCTATCCATTTAGATAAACCTTCCCTCTAAAAGTTAGTTAATCTTCTCCTTAGCCGTCATCCCTGGTCATCATGTTGTTATGCTGCCAGCATGAGCCCGACAGGGGCATTGTGTTTATCTGCTCATGATTTGCTGTTTTGGGGTATCTAAGATATTTGCTAATCTGTTGTCAGAATGTTTGTCCGGGAAGTGTCTGATATTGGTTATCCTGCTTTTGGGATCCAGGTTTCTATGTGGGTTTACCATTGGGCTAAAAAAAGTATAGTTAACATGTGTTTGGGAAAGATCAGTGACAGGTAGACTCTATAGAGTATTCAAATAGTCAGCTGAAATGGCAGAGAACGAGATGAATTTGGCAGCCCTAATGAGGGCGATCACTAATATACAGAGAGCCGTAGAGTAGCAGACCCAAGCTCAAGTACAATGTTAGGCGCAGATCCGAGCGATTCAGGCCCGTATGCCCGTTGTGAACGGACAGTCGGAAGACACAAATGAGAATGCCGAAGATCTTTGGGATGACAATCAGGTCCCCAATAGACTGCAAGTTGTTCCACCACCACCACGGGTCTCTCGTCAGGTGATAGTTGAGGAAGAAAATACTGCTCAGTCCTGTAGACACCCCAATTTGATCCCGCCTAATCTTAGGTGAATCTGATGATGAAAACAGGTAGAATAGTGCCTTAGTACGATCCTCGAAAAGTGATCCAAGCTTGGTATTTAAACCCAGAAACTTTAAACCAATAAAATTTTGTCGAACCATCAAAACTTGTTGCCCAAGTAAGGAGACCGCCATGTTCATTGTGGCGACCGCCAGTAGAGCCTCTTGGAAACACTAGCCAAATATGGCGACTGCCACCTTTTATTATAGTGACCGCCAGCTTGAATCATGGCGACCGCCATAGAACTTTGTGAAACCTTTCAAAAATATGGCGACCGCCGACTTGCATTATAGCGATTGGCAACTCCAAATGGCCTGACGTGTTCCTAAAACGTGGCAGCATTTCATTGGCTGAAGAACTCTATAAATACCATACCTCTAGTATGTTTTCAAGGACAGAATTTGAGTGAGAGGGTTAGTGAGAGAAGCTCTGCCGAGTAATTTTGAGTCCCGATGTCGAAGCCCTGCCGAAATACCTAGATCCAAACCTTCGACGTCTACATTTGAAGCCCTAGCTTGGAATCACCGACCGAGAATTGAAGCACATTCCCCAATTTGAGGATTTCACGATTTAGGTGCCTCGTTTGGATCCCTGGTCTTTCTAACTCCAATTCATCTCTTTTGGAGTGACCGGTTTAAAATTCAATTTCAATTTGCATATTCCTTCTATTTATATAGCTAATCCTGTTTACTTTATGTAATTTATCTATCTTCTTTACTTTCTTAGTTTTTAACTTGTCCACATTTCACACTTAGCATGTTGTCATTATTTTATTCATTAATTAATGCTAACATGATTCAACGATACGACTAAATAATGTCGCTATCGTTATGATATAAGCACTTACATAAAAATAGTTGTAATTGTCAATATTACACCCATTTAATTATAGTATTTTATTTTTTTGCTTTTTTTTTATGTTAATTTAATGTTCTACCATTTATTTTCTTTTCTTTTCCTTTAGTTAAATTTTCCTTCTAATAGCATTCTATTTCATTTTCTTTTCTTTTCTTGTAATATTAGTTTAATACTCCATTTTATTTTATATTTAGCCCAACATTTCTTTTCTAGTTTTCTTTTTCTCTTCTTTAATAGTAGTGTAATCTTCTTTTCTAGTATCTTATTTTTTTTGTAATGTAGCTTTATTTTCTTTGCCTTGCAATATAGTTTTATTTTCTTTTAATATTCCATTTCCTTTCTTTCTTTTCCATTTCTTTTGATAATGTTCGCCTTATTCTCCATTTTTTTTCTTTTGTTAAACCAAAAATAATAATAAAAGTTTTTTAATCTAATTTTCATTGTAATTTTCTTCTTTTTTATTTTCTTTTCACTTTATTTTCTTTTAGTGTAAACATGAATAGTTAAGTTTTCTTTTAATAATTTAAATAAACATTTTCTAACCTTTTTCATTTAGTATCATTTTCTTTTACAAACTTTTTCTTCATTTTCTCTTTTTTTTTCTTTAAATTCTCAAACTATCTTTTGTCATAACACTCTTGTGTTTTTTTCTTTTCATTGCTAGTAAATTTTCTTTTAAACATAGAATTTACATGCATTTTTTATTTTTAAGTATCTTTTCATTATGTTAATATTAATTTAGCTTGTTTTGACAATGTGCATATTTTAGTTACTTTTTAAAAAAAGTTTTATTTAGTTTAGTGTATTTCTTGTTAGCAAATCTTGTTTAGGCAATTTTGACACTTTTTAGCATGCTTTATTCCACTCAAATCATGGCAATGTAGTTCATTTTAATGAAATTACATGCGAGTGTGTTCCATGTACCCTTTTAATTAGAAATTCCATGTCTTAGGATTTAGGATTTTATCCCTTTATTTGTTCCAATTTGGAGTGCTATCTACATATACTATGTATTTTTCATATTTGATTTTGGATGTTCTCTTTTTGCCTCTATTGTTTTTATTTGCATGCATTTGAGAAATCATATCAAAGAACCAATGATGATTAGTAGAGGCCAACCTTATGGTCGAGCGAACGGGATGCCTAACACCTTTCCCGATTCGTACCTTAGCCCCCGAACCCCTTTTTCTCTGGTTAACGTTTTTAAGATCAGTAGCCATTTTCATTTTTCATAGTTTTTATCAAAAACTAAGTGGTGATTCCATTTTCAACAAAAATGGATTTTCAAAATTTGGTTTCAAGGTGTTAAAAGATTTTTCAAACATCTTTGAATTATCTTATTTTTGAAACATTTTCAAAACCCCCAAAATCCCAACGCCACAGTATTTTCTGGCGACTCTGCTCGGGACTGGTTTTCAAAATCAAATAAGAGGCCTAGACTCAAAAGCATCATTGGTTCTTAATATGTATTTCTCATTTGCATTCTTGCATGCATATACATTGTTCTTCAACCCCCTACCTAGTCGACCCGATATCCTGATCGTTTATCCGTTTCGGGGATTGTTGAGAAAGAGGGCAAGCCTTACTGAATGTACGCTTCCATAGGTACAGTAAAAGAGTTCAGGAGTACCATTTGACCATGTCTTGCACCACTCCAGGCATGGGAGGTATATACCCGGCTCTATTCAGAAGGTACCATGTTCAATTGACCAAAACCAGCCTTTTGCATATAGTGAACTTAGAACTCTCCATTAAGTGCTGCTAACCCTAGTAGGATTACGTGTTTTCTTCACTGTATGTTTTGTTTACGTATTGTTAGGATTGTTTTGCCCAGGTTTAAACTAGTTCCCCCCCGTGTTAGGCCCGAATTTTCTGTTATCCTTTGTTTGAGGTTAGTCTTGCCCTCGAGTTCTTACCCGAACTTTGTCTTTCACCATGTTTGGTTCTCACACTATAGTTTTCTTCTCGGGGTCCCGCATGTGTTCTGTTTTAAAGCCTCTAGGATAGTTTCTCTCTCCTTTGGATTCTTCCCGACTTATTGGTTTATTCCCCCTTGACATAGGCTCATTTCTTCCAAACCCTCAACATAGGCTCGTTTCTTTCAAACCCTTACCATACCCGTGAGAGTTATTTTCTTACCGTTATGCTGCCCATTTTTTTTAGAATTTTTAGGTCAAACCAGTCTAGTCAACATAGCTCCATTTCGCTGCCAAAGTGCTGTCCGTTTCCCCGTTTTAGATGAGCTTTCCCTCTAAAATTTAGTGGATTCCCCTTTTTAACCGTCATTATGGT
Organism: Heliamphora pulchella; assembly: GCA_032270985.1. Taxonomy (NCBI): domain Eukaryota; kingdom Viridiplantae; phylum Streptophyta; class Magnoliopsida; order Ericales; family Sarraceniaceae; genus Heliamphora; species Heliamphora pulchella. The sequence goes on from JAULJZ010180011.1 coordinate 14,368, forward strand.
TTTTGGGTTATCCTGTTATGCTGCCAGCATGAGCCCGGCAGGGACATTGTTTCAGTCTCTGTATTTATCTGCACATGATTTGTTGTTTCGAGTATCTGGGATATTTGCTATCTGTTATCAGAATGTCTGCCCGGGAAGTGTCTCATATTGGTCATTTTGCATTTGGAATTTAGGTGTTTTCCATGAGTTTACCATTAGGCTGAGAAAAGTACAGTCAACACACGTTTGGGTGAGGTCAGGATCGGGCAGACTTTATAGGGTAACTGAACAGCCAACCGAGTCAACTGAAATGGTAGAAAACGAGGTGAATTTGGCAGCCCTAATGAGGGCGATCACTGATATACAAAGATTCGTAGAGCAACAGACCCAGGCTCAAGTGCAATGTCAGGCACAGATCTGGGCAATTCAGGCCTATATCCCTGTTGTGAATGGACAATCGGATGACACGAATGAGAATGCCGAAGACTTTTGGGATAACAATCAAGTCCCCGATGGACTGTAAGTTGTTCCACCACCACCACCATGGGTCCCTCGTCAGGTGGTAGTTGAGGAAGAAAACACTGCTCAGTCCAGAGAATCTGCACTGATTAAGAAGATCGACAAGATGAAGAAGGTCCTTAGAAAGGCAAAAGGGATCGAAGAATACATGTTAGATGTGGGAGTATTATGTTTGTTCCCAGATGCTAAACTGCCAAAAAAGTTCAAAATGCCATATGTGGAGAAGTTCGACGGAACTAGAGATCCCAGAATTCATCTCCGAATGTATGTTGGCACCCTATCGCCAATGGGAATTGATGACCAGTTGAAAGCTCAGCTCTTTCACTGATTTCTTTTTGGGACATCCCAGAAATGGTTCCTCTCCCTCGACGTAGCAAAGACCAGAACTTGAGAGGATATAGCTACTAATTTTATCAGTCAATATTGTTATAATGTTCAACTGAACGTAACTGCCCGAGAGCTCGAGACGACTTGACAGGAGAACCAAGAGTCTTTGTTGACTTTTTGACTCGATAGAGGGGTAAGGCCGCCAAGATGAGAAATTGGCCCTCCGAGAAAAAGCAAGTAAGGATAGTAGTGAAGAATCTGCAAGCTCCCCTAAAACGTTATCTGATCACGCAACCACTCTCCACATTCGATCAGTTGTTTGATGCTGGGGTTCATATAGAAGATGTAATCCAGTCTGGGGATATTAAAAAAGCTGAGCCGAGCCAGAAACCCAGGAGGACCTTCCCCATAAATAACCAAAACCAATGTGCTGCCACCAACCTCATGTCTCGTTCAAACAAGGTAAACTTACTGAATCCATTCTCTTCTGCCAAGCAATCTAATAACACCCAATAGTTAGATAACAGTCAACAGCAACAAAGGCCAAGGAGGGTGTTCACTCTTCTCAACATTTCATTATCCACTGCCCTGAGTCGACTCGTCGAAAAGGGCCTTATCAAGCCATTGGACCCCATGCCTGTACCTGATCCCCTACCATCGAGGTTTAATGCTTTTCAATACTGCGCCTTCCACCAAGGTCCAGGGCATTTGATCGATAAGTGCATGACGCTTCGACATGAGATTCAGAACCTTATCGACAACAAGGTGATCTCACCGCTATCTATCACCCCAAAACCGAATGTAACTACTAACCCACTGTCAAATCATGCTAGGCAGGCTGGGGTAAATTACATGTCTCTGGGGGAATCGGAGGACCCTAATCAGCACATCTGTTCAGCATACCTACCACACCCTCGTGTTTCAGTATCTGAGGATTAGACAGCATGCTCATTCATGATGGTTAGAGGCAGTCGAGACAGGATAGAAAATGGAACGATAATGCCTGGAAATGATATCAATCGACAATCCAAATGTACCAACAAGAGGAGGAGAACAATAAAGAATATGACTGGCCATTGGATTACTCGACTCGACCTTTTGAGTTTGGTCATGTGCTAAATGGCATCACTCTTCCCCAGCTTTTTGAAGAGGAGATGTATGTCAACGAGATGTGGTTCTACTGGTTGGTAAGGATCATGCTGAAGTCAGACGGAGCAAAGTGGATAGATTTCTAGATTGCTAGGGAACAACATGTGAATTTCATCGAAGAGGACATATGGGAGGAAGTTGATAATACATGGGCTATCGAAGATGATGAAGAGAGAAGAGGAAGAATGGCAATCAGTGATTTAGGTAATTTATGGGCATTTGAAAGCCCTCCGCCTGTAAACGAAGTACGATAGGCCAGTGATGTAATAAAAGGGTTATGGGATCCTGAGGAAGAGATAGAACATCTAACCAGAAGTGGGTGGCACTTCAATCCAGTTCAGTTGGAAAAGGGGTAGCTAAGTGGAAAAGCGAAGGAAAAAGAACAAGAAGAGGAAGTCGATGCAGTGCTGAAACAATTAAAAAAGACACAAGCCAACATCAGCATTTGAGGGCTACTGATGGCCTTGCACAAACACAGGCAAGCTGTACTAAAGGTTTTGAATAAAGCTAGTGTTCCGATAGAGGCCACCTCGGAGCAGGTGATTGGACTCATTTTGCCGGCAGTTGAACCGAAAGTCATTTTCTTTTTCGATAAAGATTTGCCAGTAGAAGGGAGAAATCACAACAAACTACTGCATATCACCGTTAAGTGCTTAGACAAATGGATCCCTATGACTCTCATCGATAACGGCTCTGCATTAAATGTATGTCCGCTCAGAACAACGCTCTGTTTAGGACTAAAGACAGAGCATTTCGTACCAACCAATCAAGGGGTGCGGGCTTACGACAACACAAGGAGAGACGAACTGGGATTGATGTTATTTGCGATCACAGTAGGACCCTTAGAAACATTGGTCGAATTTCATGTACTGGGTGTACCGGCACCTTTCAACTTGTTGTTGGGTAGACCTTGGTTGCATGACCTAAATGTTCAGGCCGTACCATCTACTGTCCATCAGAAACTGAAGCTGATAAGGAATGGGGCAATTTTAACTATTCACGGAGAAGACAACATTCATTCCCCGAGAGGAGGCGAGGGCACAACCCTGTTGAAAGTTCAACATAGTGAAGATGATGTGCTGCTTAGTGGTTTTTAATTCGACGAAACCCAGGCTGTTCAGATGCTGATGAATGAAGAAGAAAGGTATGTCAACCTGCGGGCCGCGACAATGATGAGGAAAATGTCCTTCCCTGGCATGGGTCTAAGACGCAAGCAGCAGGGAATCCCGAAACCCATTCAGGTATTGCCAACTTCGCACCGTTTTGGTCTTGGGTATAAACCAACAGAAGAAGATCTGGAAGGGTCTAGAAGGGGACGAAAGGCCAATTTTTCTAGGACGCTCAATGGGTACTTCGTCAAGGAAGGGGAGGATTTTCCATACTGCGGCTTTCCAGAGCCATAGATTGATGAAGAAACCAATCAAAAGCTGCCAGGGTTGGAAATCTTTTTTAGCCATGAGTTGTCTGACACGAAAAAGGAAGAAATAGTGGAATGAGAAAAGGAAGAAAAGAAGGTCCAAGAGAAAGATTGGGCCGACAAGCTTGATGGTACCAACATGGGAGTGTTGTTCAATGAAAAGATGGCACAGCTGCAAGTAACCGACTCAGACTGCTTCATGATGGGCTTTAGCGCACCAGTCGATTGCACCAAGCTCATTATTGATGCAACCACAAAAGGAGTAAAGAATTGGACCATCGAGTCATCTGATGTACATATTGTATGCTCTAGGTCCAAGTCTGAGTCAGAGTCTGTGATTGAGGGCACGTCTGTTTGTGCACCTCCCCTTATCTATGCTTTCGAGTTTGTAATTCCTTCTTCTTTCAATGAAATGAACAAGATTTCCGGTTACTCAGCGTTGTTTGATTTATTTCATACACTTTCTGATGATTTTAAATTTGACGAGGATATTCCCGAAGAAATAAAACTTTTAATAAAAAGAGAAGAAGAAATGCGTGCCTAACCAATAATTGAAAAAACTTTGTCAATAAATCTGGGTAATGAAATTAACCCACAAAATGTGCAAATTAGTTCTTATTTATCCTTGGTTGAACAAAAATAATTAATAACTTTATTAAAAGAATTTAAAGATGTGTTTGCATGGTCTCACAGGGATATGCCTGGAATTGATCCTGACATTGTCCAATACAATATCCCTCTATACGCCAATGCTAAATCGGTTAAACAAAAATTAAGACGAATCCGGCCAGAATGGGCTCTGAAAATCGAAGAAGAAGTTGCCAAACAGATCAATGCTAGATTCCTAACGGTAACTGAGTATCCGAAGTGGGTAGACAACATCGTGCCAATTTTTAAGAAGGACGGCCGTATCCGAGTCTGCGTGGATTTTTGGGATCTCAACAAGGCTAGCCCAAAAGACAATTTTTTGCTGCCACACATTGATGTCTTGGTAGACAATACCGCGGGGCATGCTTTGTTATCATTCATGGACGGCTTCTCTGGGTACAACCAGATTTTGATGGATCCTGAGGACAGAGAAAAAATGACATTCACCACGCCTTGGGGCACCTATTGTTATCGTATAATGTCGTTTGGTTTGAAAAATACAGGGGCAACCTATCAAAGGGCTACCACTACTTTACTACATGACATGATACATAAGGAGGTCGAGGTGTACGTGGATGATATGATAGTCCAATCCAAGGATCGGGATTGTCACTTCACGGCACTACGAAAGTTCTTTGAAAGGGTTCGAAAGTACAAGATGCGGCTCAACCCACAGAAGTGTGCATTTGGAGTTACTACCAGAAAAATGCTCGAATTTATGATCACTCAATGGGGCATTGAAGTCGACCCTTCGAAGATCAAAGCAATCCTAGAAATGCCTTCTTTGAGGACTGAACGAGAAGTCACGGGCTTTCTAGGTAAGATACAGTTCATCAGTCGATTCATCGCAAAACTGACAACTATCTGTGAGCTTCTTTTCCGTTTGCTGAAGAAAGGAGTCAAATTCGATTGGGATCAAAAGTGTCAAGACGCCTTCTATGTCGTACGACAGTACTTGTAGAGTCCACCTATCCTAGCTCCTCCCGAACCTGATAGACCATTGATCCTCTATTTATCAATGGCTGATTCAACTATGGGATGTATGCTAGCACAAGAAGGCAAAACTGGGATTAAAAAGGCTGTCTACTACTTAAGCAAGAAGATGACAGGGTGGAAAATACATTACACACCACTGGAAAAGACATGTTGGGCCTTAGTTTGGGCTTCCCAAAAATTAAGACACTACATGTTGTCTTTCACAATGAACATCATCTCTTAGATGGACCCGTTGAAGTATCTATTTGACAAGGCAGCACTGAAAAGAAGGTTAGCCTGATGGTTGCTGTTATTATCTCTGTTTGATCTCTAATATGTCACCAAAAGTCAGTCAAAGGCAGAGCAGTGGAAGAATTTCTAGCTGATCAACCAGTTGAAGGAGATGAAGACACAAAATTCTAGTTTCCTGATGAATAACTGATGAAAGTTGGGGATGACAAGTGGACTCTATATTTCGATGGTGCATCCAATCAATATGGCCATGGAATAGGAGTCCTTCTTGTCACTCCCGATGAATCACATGTTTCGTTGTCTTTAAAACTCAATTTTGAAGTCACCAACAATCAGGCTGAGTACGAAGCATGTTTAGCTGGATTAGAGGCAGCCTTAGAATTAGGGGCAAGAAAATTGGAAGTCATCGGAGATTCAGCACTGGTGGTTTCACAAGTAAGAGGAGAATAGAAGGTCAAGGACGTGACGTTGATCCTCTACCATCAAGAGCTAGAGAAGCTGATACCGTGCTTTGAATCAGTGATCTTTACCCACGTGCCAAGACTGCAGAACAAGTTTGCCGACGCATTGGCCACCCTAGCATCTATGATTGACATACCACCTGGAGTCCGAATGAGACCTTTGAAAATTGAACAGAAGAGAAAGCCGGCATTCGAAATGTCGACCGCAATCGAGGAAAGCACTGACGACCTTCCATGGTATTTTGACATCTTAAACTTCGTGGAAAAAGGGGAATACCCTAAGTTTGCCAGCAAAAAAGATAAAAGGGCAATACGACGACTATCTGCACAGTTCGTCATTTGTGGTGGTAGACTATACAAACAAGGACATTATGGGGTCAACAAACTGTGTGTAAACACTAAAGTGGGCCAAGAGTTGATGAAAGAAATACACGTAGGAGTTTGTGGGCTACACATGAGCGAAAATATGTTAGCCAAGAAAATCCTACGACAAGGATACTTTTTGATGGCAATGGAGACAAACTGTATCCAGTTTGTGCGGAGGTGTCATGAGTGTCAGATTCATGCAAACCTTATGCACGTTTCCTTGTCTCAGCTGTATAACCTGACGTCACCATGGCCGTTCTCGATGTGATTGCAGAGTAACACCGAAGGCATCCAATGGACATGAGTTTATCTTAGTGGCCATTGATTATTTCACCAAGTGGGTAGAAGCAGCCTCCTACTCGGTATTGAAGGCCTCTCATGTTGCTAAGTTTATCAAGCGAAACATCATTTGCCGATACGGAGTTCCCCACGAAGTCATATTAGATAATGGCTCGCATTTTCAAGGAGAGGTCCTGGATCTTTTCGAAGAATAACGAATAGTAGCCCACAAGTCCTCGCCATGTCGGCCACAAACCAATGGAGCAGTTGAGGAAGAAAACAAAAATATCAAGAAAATCATGCAAAAGATGATCAACTCACACAAGGATTGGCCGGAACATCTACCATTTGCACTATGGGGATACCGAACGTCGATTAGAACCTCAACTGGAGCTATGCCATACTCTTTAGTGTTTGGGATGGAAGCTGTGCTTCCCATCGAGGTGGAAATTCCTTCACTAAGAATAGTGGCCGAGGCCAATATCTCAGAAGCAGAATGACAGAAGAACCGGATGGAAGAGTTGCTCTTGTTTGATGAAAGAAAACTACAAGCTCTGTTCCACGTGCAAGGTTACCAAAGGAGGATAGCTCGAGCATTTAACAAAAAGGTCAAGACCCGAGATCTCAGAGAAGGAGATCTAGTCCTTAAGGAAATCAGAGCTCCCATCTTTGACCTGAGAGGCAAGTTCAAGCCGAACTGGTCCAGACCGTTTCTCATTAAAACCATCATGACCGGCGGTGCAGTCATTATCATAGATTTGGACGGTAATGTGTTCTCCACTCCAGTTAACCTCGATCAGCTCAAAAGTACTATCTTTCAGGTAAAAATTAAAATAAAATAAAAGCTCGCTGAGTTAAAAATTAAAAAGGCAACTCAAGCAAAAGTTAGAGCAGCCCGCACGGCTGAAAACCCGAAAGGGCGACCTTGGTAAAAGTTAGGATATCACAAAAGGAGAGTGTCAATACCCGAGTAAAAACCGAGCTTGAACTACGTTAAGGCTTGATTCCATCTTTTTGGGATACGTAGGCAGCTTCCTTTAAAAGAAAGTCCGACCACATTCTTTGTCCTTACCCATCTTAGAATCTAAGTAAGACCAATGCAAATCAATTTTAAATTTTGATAATACAGTCATTTAATTGAATTGAGAAAGCTTCAGATAAATTTAAACCATCTTGAACATAAAGTGGGAGTTTTCATTTAGAATTACAAAGGTTTTTTGAAAAGAAGGGCACGTACACCCCAAACTCTACGAATAGAAAGAAAGCTATGAAATTTTCAAAACAAAGCAGAAATCCTCAAATCCTCCTCCTCTTAGCTGCCTGTTTCCCCTCTTCCTTGTCTTTCTTCTCTCGATCCTGCAACAGCCACACCTTATACTCATTAGGAAGCTCAGGACATTGCAGTTCCTTCATCTTCCTCTACGAGCGAGATGGCCAGGCATCCTAATACGATGCTAGAAATGGGGCCCACAACGTAGATGAGAACAGACGACCTCGAATGCTGGAAGAGATAATCTGACTACGACCGAACTGTCTCATAATTCAATGAGGGTAATAGAAGGTAGTCTAACGAAGGCCGACCAACAATACACCAGGATGATCTATAGTGGTCAGAGTCATAGTTGAAATTCGCCACCAGGGGTACTGTCAAGTGATATCTAGGTCAGTCAAAGAGAAAAGGTACCGTCGCCAGGCTACCTCGGTGTCACAAATCTGATAACTGGGCCTGTAGAGGAAAGCTGCAGCATCGTGTCTATTAGTGGGTGGTTTTTGTATAAGGTTTACCTTCTCCATCAGCTAAATCTACAGTAAAAGTTTGAACAACGAGCGAAAAGATTTGCAGTATAACAGAATGCTTGATGCAGAGAAAGATGTTGAGCTTACCTGAAGAAGTAAAGGGCTGCCCACAAAAGTTATGGTTTCACCCCGATGAACAGCATCTAATCCCAGCAGTGTCTCGGCTAAGACGAGTAGCACAAAATCCTTCCCTATTCACATCTGACCAGTAATGTCAACCAGGGTGCAGCTAACTCGCCCGTCAGAAGGAATGACCAGATACTGAGCAAGAAGGCAGAAGTAAAGTGCATAGCGTCGTCGCAGCTGAAAACCAAGGTCACTAAGGTCACCGGTGGGACGAAACCTACCAATGATCTAAGGAATGTCGAGGGAAACATCCTGTGTCAAGAGAGAGGCCTCCATCCTTGATAGACCACAAAGTTGTATCACCTACTGTCGAGATGAGAGAAAGAAAGTTAGAACCACAACAGCACTCTGTGGGGCCAAGTCCAAAATCGAAGCAAACTCCTCTACAGTGGGACAGAGTTCTTTAAGGCCAAACCGAAAGACATGAGACTGTGGATCTCACAGTTGAGCAGCAGCTGACAATAAAGGCCTGTTAGTCTCTACGATCCTCAGTGAGAAAAGAGCATTCAGGCCAAATCTGGCGAAGTTCAAACGTTCAATGTGGGAAAATGCTTCAATCTATAGAGTAAGAGGAGAAGCCATCTGAATCAGAGTAATAGCAAATGGGGTCTCCAGAGCTGTATTTATAAGGCTAGAAAGGGTGGAAAATCAAAATTTCGACATTGATAAATGAACAACATTCTCCTTGTTTGAGAATAAGGAGGTACCGAACATATACATCAAAAAGCCTCGGGCGACCCACTCATAGTGACGGGGCTCGGTGCACTGAAAATGTTTCAATCGATCGAAGAACCAAGTATATCGCACGCGATCTCTATCCATCTGTGCTGGAACAACCTTGAGAAAATACAGTAGCGCATCAGTTGACTGGGCAATGGTTGGGTCGAACGGAATAGGGGCTCCTCCGACCTGGATGCCGGTGATAAGTGTGAAGTCTAGCAGTGTCAGAACAGCCTCAAAGGTAGTAAAGTGGAAGGTATTGGTGGTATCTCACCACCGCTCTGTCAGGACCGTCAGCCAGACCCAATCATTGCTCGTCCTACCCAACATGGGTATGAATCGAGCAAAGCCGGAGGCATCGATAATGGCTTGGCTAGGAGCAGGGAGGGCATCATACCACTCTAATACCTCTCTGGAGGCGGAACCTCCGAAACCTCTGACATAATGACCAACCTAAAAAGAAGAAAATGGGTAAAGAATGTATAAAGAACAGATTAAGCAAGCAAAGTGTAGAAAGATATCTGAAAGCAAAACCCTAGGTTCGTGTGTAAGGGACGACCCTTCGGTTCTCTCAAGCCCTAGAAAACTAGGCACCCTAAGCCCCAGCACGCCGGGCAAAATCTTTCTAACCCTAGATTTGTGTGTAAGTGACGACCCTTCGTTTCTCTCAAACCCTAAAAAACTAGGAACCCTAAGCCCTGGTACGCCGGGTAAATCTCCTTTAAAAAAAAATTCCTCAGATATTTGTGTTTTGTCCCTTTTGCCCAATTTTTCTAAATTTTTTGTAGAATTTTTCAAAATTTTACTTAACTTTCTAGGATTTTCAAAATTTTTTTAAAAATTTTCCAAAATTTTTCTTTAATTATCTAAGATTTTATTTCTAAGATGTTCTAAAATGTTCTAGAATTTTCTAAAAATTTCTAAGATATTCTAAAATTTTCTATGATCTTCTAAAAATTTCTAAGATTGTCTAAAATGTTCTAACATTTTTTTATGATTTTTCAATTTTTTTTAAAAATTTTCTAGAATTATCTAAAAGTTCCTAAAAATTTCTAAACGTTTCCATTTTTTTTTTCAATTTTCTAAAAATTTTCCTCAAATGTCTAGAATTTTGCTTGATTTTCTATAAAAAAAAAACTTCTAAAAAAAAAATTTTGCCCCAATTCTCTAAAACTTTTGAATAATTTTCTTTGATTTTTGAACAAATTTTCAAAATTTTCAAAAAAAATTTTCAGATCATTTTTCCTAAATTTTCTAGAACTTTTGATAAATTTAATTGATTTTCTCTTTAAAATGCCTTTTAAATCTATAGAGTTGTGAAATTTTGTCTCAACTTTTTTGAAAATTTTGACAAAATTGTCTCCAATTTTCTAAAGATTTTTGATAAAAGTTATTCCTTTAGTTTTCATGCGCAAAAAACAAAGACAAAAATTCCTCCCTTAGTTTTGTGCTTTTCCTTAAAATAACAATAAAAACTCAAGCTTTTTATAATTTCCCCTTTCATTGTTTGTTCAAAGTTCTAAGTGTCCCTACTGTTTTAATCTCCATCGCATAGGTGCCTAAGCTAAGTTCAAATCCCAATCATTCATCAAACACATCAAATCATCATCAATCATCATCCATACCGTCATCAAAATAAATCATCATTCATCATCATCACATCATTTGGGGGATCCTAAGCATGCGTCTACGTTTGATATATCATGCTTTTGTATTAAAACATTGAAGACAGAGTACTTACTGATGGGTGCTGACGAGACATATGATGGTCGGGCTCCCGCAGAAGGATGTTGACTGCAATAGCATCGGCTGGAGGCTCGTAGCGTCTCAACCCACGTGGAACCACGCGATTAGGTAGCCGGGCATATGTATGTGGGTCAAAGGGTGCCAGATGACCCTCTCCAGCATCGGGATCCAAGAAATCGGCCATAGCGGCCTCAGCAGCAGCATCTGCAGCCGCCTACGCCTAGGCAGCTACTCGCGTCTCCTCCTCAGCCTGACGAGAAGCGCGCTCCGCCTCAAGAACGAGGGCGTCCATCGCAATGGTGGGCAGTGTGGAAGTGACCCCACCGGCAGGAAGGCTAGAAGTCGAACCTCCGAGAGTGCCCATGGAAGAGCTCCCAGTAGCAAAAGAGCCCCGTCGTGCCCCGAGATCATCATCTCCATGGCCCTGACCCGCCATGAAGAGGAATGGGATCACAAATAGTAGGGTAAACATCGTGAGAATGCTAAAAAGCAAGAAAAAGCAAGAAAGCAAGAGGAAGCCAAGTGAGAGACGAAAGAGAGTTTAGAGCGTTTGAAGGCTAGAGAGAAGTGAAGAATGAAACCAACCCGCGTGCTCTTGAAGGCCTTATGCGCGCCTAGAGGTGGCGGTCGCCATCTTGAATGTTGGCGACCGCTTAGTTTTCCCAGAGTTTTATGGCGACCGCCAAGTTCAAGGGGATCTTATCCGGTGACCGCCATATTTGTAGGGTTTTGATAATGGTAACCGCCATGTCAGAGGGAAAAACGACTCGCCAGGCTGTCCAACGGTCATGTCGTGGGGGTTTGAAGGGTTTGTTTGGGCGTCTTTTATTTTATGCGTGTTTGTTTTATTCATACGTTTTTTGTTTATTGTAAAAAAAATGATTTTCATAAAATAAAATAATTTTTCTTATTTTATGAGCTTTTCTAAATTTTTCTTTAAGAAAATCTTGTGTGTTTAAAGAAATAATTTTCTTTAACTTACATTTTTTATTCCAAAAATAATTTTGCATTATAATTTGTTTTCGATAAATTTAATTTTAAGTCGTAATTTGACTTTTAAATGTTTTTATCTTGCGCCTCGAATTTTTATGTTTTAACTCGACCCATTAATTCGTGATTATCCTTTACGGTAAATTTAATTTTTAAGTCGTAAATTGGCTTTTAGTTATTTTAATCCCGCTTTCATCCCGAATTTTTAGGTCTTAACTCGACCTATTAATTTAAATATTTTTCTCGTCGGTCCTCCTCATGACCCTAAACTGACTCGTTGGTCATCCTCATGACCCTAAACTGACTCGTCGGTCGGTCCTCCTCATGACCCTAAACTGACTCGCATTACATTACACTATACTTGTCATGCATCATTTTTGCATTTGGCCCGTGAACTACGTTTTGGTCTGATCCCTTACAAAGGGGTACGTAGGCAGCTCGATGAAAATTCGAGTATGACCAACATCATATGCATATTTGTATGCTTGTGGCCTAAGATTGATGGCTCGGTCAAATGGTTGTTGTCACTAGGTATTTGATATAACTTGCTTCACGCATTTCTATGCAAGTTATATCAAAGAGGGGCAACTGTAAACACCCGAATTTGATCCCGCCTAATCTTAGGTGAATTCGATGATAAAAACAGGTGGAATAGTGCCTTAGTACGATCCTCGAGAAGTGATCCAAGCTCGGTATTTAAACCCAGAACCTTCAAACCAATGAAATTTTGTCGAACCATCGAAACTTGCTGCCCAAGTAAGGCGACCGCCATGTTCATTGTGGCGACCGCCAGTAGAACCTCTTGGAAACCCTTGCAAAATATGGCGACCGACACCTTTTATTATGGCGACCACCAGCTTGAATCATGGCGACCGCCATAGAACTTTGTGGAACCTTTCAAAAACATGGCAACCGCTGTAGACATCCTAATTTGACCCCACATAATCTTAGGTGAACCTGATGATGAAAACAACTGAAATGGTGCCTTAATTCGATCATCGGGAAGTGATCCAAGCTCAGTATTTGAACCCAAATCACCAAAAACTTCAAAACCAATGAAATCATTTTGAACCGCCAGCTCCAACATGGCGACGCCAATAGAACCTTGTGGAAACCCTAACTAAAAGTGGCGATCGCCAACTCCAACATGGCGACTGCCAACTTCCATTGTGGCAACCACCAATAAAACCTTGTGGAATCTTTTTCAACATGGCGACCGTCAACTCTAACATGGCGACCGCCAACTCACATTGTGGCAGCCGCCAACTTTAAACAGCTTGAAGTGTCTAAAAACATGTCAACATCTCATTGGTTGAAAAACTCTATAAATACCGTACCTTTGGAACGTTTTCAAGACAGGAAAATATAGAGAGGTTTAGTGAGAGAAGCTCTGCCGAGTTGCCAAGTAATTCCGAGCCCCGACGCCGAAACCCTGTAGAGATACTAAGATCTGAGCCTCCGATAGTCCCAAACCCTAGCTTGGATCATCACCCAAGGATCAAATTGCTCACCCACATCCCCCGATTTGAGGATTCCTTAGCAATCCAGGTATTCTGTTTGGATCTTCGGTCCTTCTAGCTCCATTTTCTCTCTTTTGGAGTGATCGGGTTAATATTCACGTATTCCTTTCAATTCTTGCTTTACTTATTAATTGCTACATCTATGTTTAAATTCATATTTCAGCTTACTTAGTTTAATTGTTTTGTTGATTTACTTACTTTCATTTTAATCTTACTTTAAATTGTTAAATAATTAAATAGTGTTAATATTTCTAACAATTACAACTTGTTAAAGTTGTAAATTGTTATAATCAAAATACTTACATAAAAATGGTTGTAATCATCAATATTACACTCATTTAATTCTAATATTTCATTGCTTTTCTTTTTCTTTCTTTTATGGTAATTCAATGTTCTAGCATTTTATTTTATTTTCTTTGTCTAATTTTATTTTACTAGCATTTTATTTTCTTTTTGTAATATTAATTCAATGTTCCATTTTATTTTCTTTTAGTTTAGTGTTTATTTTCTTCTAACATTATTTTAATTTTACTTTTTCTAGCACTTTATTTATTAGCTTTAAATTTTCTTTATAGCATTTTTATTTTCTCTTTCTTTTAAGTTTTAATTTCATATTTCATTTAAATATTAGCATTTATTTCTTTTTCTTTTAATTTTAGTTCTTTTGCTAGCACCAATTTAAAAGCTCTTTTAATATTAGTTTAAATGTTCTTTTAGTTTAATGTTCTTTTAATTTCATTTTCTTCTTCTTTTTCTTCTCTTCTTCTCTTTTAGTGTAATCTCATTTTCTAAGCATTCTTTTCTTACTTTCTTTTGTTATAAGTTTTTCTTACTTGTCTTTTCTCTAATTAAAATGTTAATTCAATTTTTCTTTGTTAGTATTTCTTTTAATGTTAATAGTTGTTTTTCTTACAAAATTTCATTTTCTTTATAGCCTTATGATCATTTTGTTTGAGCTTCTTTTTTATTGTAAACTCAAAAATCATAAAGAGGTTCTTAAGCTATCTTTTAATAATTAACATAATTAGTATTTCTTTTCTTTTAACATTAGTATTTATTTTTCTTATAAAACTCCATTTTCTTTGATTTTATTTTTCTTTTCATAGCATCTATTATTTTTTTTTCTTTTATTATGTTAAACCCAAAAACTACAAAAAGACTTTTAAGTTAATTATCATATTTAAATGGCATTATAATTTTCTTTATAAATAGTAAAAATCCTACCGTTATTTTCATTTCTTTTGTTTTCTTCTCTTTTCTTTTCTTTTCCATTTATTTTCATAAAATGTAAATAGTTAGGTTTTCTTTTAGTAGTATTTTCTAACCTTTTCATTTGGCATATTTTTCTTTTATAAACTTCTTCTTCTTTTTCTTTTAATTCGCGAACTCTCTTTTGTTAAAATACCTTTATTTTTGTTTCATTTGTTAGTAGACTTTTTTTCTTTTAAAATATAGAATTCTTGCGCATCTTTCATTTTTAGTATTTATCATGTTCATATTTTTCTTTCTAAATGAATGTTTATGATATGCATGTTTAGGTTATTTTCTTTAAATGCATGTTTAGAGTAATTTAGGTCATTTTGTAGCAAATCATGTTTAGGTAATTTTAGCATCTTTAGCCTATTTTTACTCTTTTATTTGAATCATGCTAGTTTAGATTTATTTTAACAATATTGCATGTGGGAGTACTCCATGTATCCTTTACTTAGAGATCGCATACCGTAGGATTTAGGATTTTATCCCCTTATTTGTTTTGATTTGGAATGCTATGTACATATGTTATGTATTTTCTATATTTAATTTTGCATGTTCTTTCTTTGCCTTCATTTTCTTTATTTGCATGTATTCGAAAAATCATACTAAAGAACCAATGATGATTAGTAGAGGCCAACCTTACGGTTGGGCGAACGGGGTGCCTAACACCTTCCCCGATTCGTACCTTAGCTCCCGAACCCTCTTTCTCTAGTTAACGTTTTAAAGATCAGTAGCCAATTTTGTTTTTCTTAGTTTTTTTCTAAAACTAAGTGACGACTCTGTTTTAACACAAGGGGTTTTCAAAATTTGATTTTCAAGGTGTTAAAAGATTTTTCTAAACATTCTTTGAATTCCCTACTGTTGAACATTTTTCAAAATGACTCCTAAGTCCCAACGCCACTGTATTGTCTGGCGACTCTACTGGGGACTGGTTTATAAAATCAAATAAGAGGGCTAGACTTGAAAACATCATTGGTTCTTAATTAGATTTCTCATTTGTATTTTTGCATGCATATGCATTATTCTTCAATCTCCCCTGCCAGGTTGACCTAATGCCCTGAATGTTAATCCGTTTCGAGGATTGTTGGGAAGACGGAAAACCCTTACTAACTGTACGCTATCATAGGTGCGGTAAAAGAGTTCGGACGTACCGTTTGACGATGTCCTGCACCACTCCAGGCATGAGAGGTATATACACGGCTCTATTCAGAAGGTACCCTGTTCGATTGACCAAAACTGGCCTTTTGCATATAGTGAACTTAGAACCCCCCAATTAGGTGTTGCTAACCCTAGTAGAATTATGTATTTTTCTTCATTGTATGTTTTGTTTGTATATTGTTAGGATTGTTTTGATCAAGTTTAGGCTAGTTCTTTCTCTGGGTTCGACCCGGATTTTCTGTTATCCTTTACTTAGGCTGGCTTTTATTTCGGGTTTTTACCCGGGTTTTGTTTTTTTTTTATTATTATCACATTCAGTTTTTCTTACCGTAGCTTTCTTTTCGGGGTCATGCCCGTGTTTCGTTTTAATACTTCTAGGGAGGTTTCTTTTCCCTCCGGGATCTTCTCGGGTCATTGGTTTTCCCCTTTTTTTTTACATAGGCTCGTTTCTTTCAAACCTTTGTCATATCCGTGAGAGTTATTTTTCTACCGTCATGCTGTCCATTTTTTTCTTAGAATTTTTAGGTTAAACCAGTCCAGTTAACGTAGCTCTGTTTCCCTGCCAAAGTGCTGTCCATTTTCCCGTTCTAGATGAGCTTTCCCTCTAGAATTTAGTTGATTTCCCCTCCTTAACCGTCTTTCTGGTTTTTGAGTTATCCTGTTATGCCGCCGGCACGAGCCCAACAGGGGCATTATTTCAGTCTCCGTGTTTATCTGCTTATGATTTACTGTTTTGGGAATCTGAGATATTTGCTACCTATTGTCAGAATGCCTGCCCAGGAAGAATCTGATACTAGTTACTCTGCTTTTGGGATCCAGGTTTCTCTGTGGGATTACCATTGGGCCAAGAAAAGTACAGTCAACACGTGTTTGGCAAAGATCAGTGACAGGAAGACTTTGTAGGGTATCTGAACAGCCAACTGAGTCAGCTAAAATGGCAAAAAATGAGGTGAATCTGGCATCCCTAATGAGGGCAATTACTGATACACAAAGAGCCGTAGAGCAACAGACCTAGGCTCAAGTGCAATGTCAGGCACAGATCTAGGCAATTTAGGCCAGTATCTCTGTTGCGAATGGACAGCCAGATGAGATGAACGAGAATGGAGAGGACTTTTGGGATGACAACCAGGTTCTCGATGGATCGCAAGTTGTTCCACCACCGCCACAGAACCCTCGTCAGGTGATAGTTGAGGAGGAAAACACTACGCAGTCTAGAGAATCTGCACTGATTGAGAAGATCGACATAATAAAAAAGGTCCTTAGAAAAGCCAAGGGGATCGAGAAATATATGTTAGATGTGGGGGGACTATGTTTGTTCCCAGATGCTAAATTGCCAAAAAAGTTCAAAATATCGGACATGAAAAAATTTGACGGAATCGGAGATGCCCGAATTCATCTCCGAATGTATGTTGGTACCCTATCGCTAATGGGGATTGATGACTAGTTGAAGGCTCATCTCTTTCACCGATCTCTTTCTGGGGTAGCCCAAAAATGGTTCCTCTCCCTTGATGTAGCCAAAACCAAAACTTGGAAAGACATAGCAACGACTTTTATCTGCCAGTATAGTTACAATGTCCAACTGGATGTAACTACCCGAGAGCTCGAAACGACCCGATTGAAAAATATGAAATTTTTTGTTGACTTCCTGACCCGATGGAGGGGTAAGGCCGCCAAAATAACAAACAGGCCCACTGAGAAAGAGCAGGTGAGGATTGTGGTTAAGAATCTGTAGTCTCCGTTAAAGCGCTACCTCATCACGCCGTCGCTTTCCACCTTTGAGCAGTTGTTCGACGCTGGGGTATAAATTGAGGACGCTATCCAATTTGGTGACATAGAGAAAACGAAACCCAGTCAGAAACCAACAAGAAGGGCTTTCTCTGCAACCAACCAAAATCAATCCACTACAACCAACCTCGTGTCTCGCTCAAATGGGTAAACTTGCTAAACCCATCTCCTTCTGCCCAGCAGTCCAATAATGCCCAACAATCAGATAATAGCCAACAGCAACAAAATTTGAGGAAGGTCTTCACCCCCCTCAACATTCCATTATCCACCGTCTTGAGTCAACTCATCGTGAAGGGGCTTATCAAGCCATTGAACCCCATGCCTATTTCTGACCCCCTATCGCTAAGGTTTAATGCTTCCCAATACTGCGCCTTCCATCAAGGTCACGAACACCTAACTGATAAGTGTTTGAGACTCCGGCACGAGATCCAAAATCTCATTGACAACAAGGTGATCCCGCCACCGTCTGCCATCATAAAGCCGAATGTCACAACTAACCCACTACTGAATCATGCCAGGTAAGCTAGGGTAAATTATATGTCTCTAGGGGAATTAGAGGACCTGAGCCAATATATCTGTTCAGCATGACTGCCACGCCCTCGTGTTTCGTCTACCGAGGATCAGACAGCATGCTCATTCATGATGATTAGAGGCAATTGAGACAGGATGAAAGAATGGAATGATAATGCCTGGGAATGGTATCAATCGATAACCCAAGTCTACCAACAAGAGGAGGAGCGCAATGAAGAAAATGACTGGCCATTAGATTACTCGAGTCGACCTTATGGGTTTGGCTATGTGCTTGATGGAATCAACCTTCCCCAACTTTTTAAGGAGGAAGTGTACGACGATGAAATGCAATCCTACTGGCTGGTAAGAATCATGTTGAAATCAGATAGAGTAGAGTGGACTGATTTCTGGGCTGCTCGGGAATAGCAAGTGAATTTTATTGAAGAGGACATCTGGGAGGAAATTGATAATACATGGGCTATTAAAGATGACAAGGAAAGAAGGGAAAGGGCCGCCCTTAGTGACTTAAATGATCTATGGGCGTTTAAAAGCCCTCTGCTCATAGACGAAGTGAGACAGATTGATAATGTGATGCCAGGATTATGGGATCCCGAAGACGACGTGGAACACCTAACTAGAAGTGGACGACATTTTAAGCTAGCTCAGCTAGAGAAAGGATAGCCAAGTGGAAAAGGGAAAGAGACAGAGCAAGAGGAGGAGGATGATACTGTATTGAGACAGTTGAAAAAGACGCAAGCCAACATCAGTATCTGAGGCTTATTGATGGCTTCGCATAAGCACAGGTAAGCTATTTTGAGGGTGTTGAACAAGGCCAGTGTCCCAATAGATGCAACTCTCGAGCAGCTCATTGGGCTTATTCTGCCAGCCGCTGAACCAAAAGTTATTTCCTTTTCTGATAAAGATTTGCTTGTTGGAGAAAAAAGTCACAACAAGCCACTTCGCATCACCGTCAAGTGCCTAGAGAAATGGGTCCCGATAACCCTAATTGACAATAGGTCTTCCTTGAATGTTTGCCCATTGAGAACGGCCATCTGCTTAGGGATGAGGCCCGACTAGTTCACTCCCTACAATCAAGGGGTGCGAGCCTATGACAACACAAGAAGGGATGTACTAGGACTGGTGTCATTCGTTGTTTCAGTAGGACCTCTAGAGACGTCAGTTGAGTTTCAATCTGCTGCTGGGATGGCCGTGGCTGCATGACCCAAATGTCCAAGCGGTACCGTTTACCCTTCACCAAAAACTAAAATTGATAAAGAACGGGACAGTTTTGACTATCCACAGAGAAGACAACATTCTCCCCTCGAGAGGAGGAGAGGGCACAACTCTATTGGAAGTTCAGCATAGTGAAGATGATGTGCTGCTCAGTGGTTTATAATTTGATGAAGAATAGGCTGTTCAGATGCTGATGAATGAAGAAGAAAGGTATGCCAACCCACGGCCGGTAACAATGATGAGGAAAATGCCCTTCTTCCCGGGTATGGGATTGGGACGTAAATTGCAGAGAATCCCAGAACCCATTCAGGTATTGCCGACTTCGCATCATTGTGGTCTTGGGTATGAGCCAACGGAAGAAGATTTGGAAGGGCCTAGAAGGGGGCAAAAGGCCAAATATTTCGGAACGCTTAATGGGTACTTCGTCAAGGAAGGGAAAGATTTCCCATACTGTGGTTTTTTAGAGCCATGGGTTGACGAGGAAACCAATCAAAAGCTGCCAGGGTTGGAGATCTTTTTCAACCACCTGCTGTCTGACACGGAAGAGGAAGAAATAGTGGAAGAAGAGAAGGAATAAAAGAAGGTTCAAGAAGAAGATTGGGCCGACAAACTCGACGGTATCGACCTGAGAGTGCTGTTCAACGAAAAGATGGTTCAGCTACGTATAACTGAATCAGACTGCTTCATGATAGGCTTCAGCGCACCGACAGATTGCACCAAGCTCATCGTCGACGTGGCTGCAAAAGAAGTGAAAAACTAGACCCTCAAGTCTTGTAATACGCAGGTTGTCTATCCTGAGTCCAAGTTTGAGTTGGAACCTGTAATCGAGGGTACATCTTTTGGTGCTCCTCTCCCAGCTTTTATCATCAAGTTTGTAATCCGCTCTATTTTTAATGAAATGAACAAGATTTTCAGTTACTCTGCTTTGTTTGATTTATTTCATACGCTTTCTGACGATTTTAAATTCGACGGGGATATTCCCGAAGAAATAAAACTTTTAATAAAAAGAGAAGAAGAAATGCGTGCCCAACCAATGATTGAAGAAACTTTGTCAATAAATTTGGGCAATGAAACTAACCCGCAAAATGTTCAAATCAGTTCTTCTTTATCCTCAGTTGAACAAGAACAACTAATAACTTTATTAAAAGAATTCGAAGATGTATTTGTATGGTCTTACGAGGATATGCCCGTAATTGATCCTGACATTGTCTAGCACCATATCCCCTTATACTCTGATGTTAAACTGGTCAAACAAAAATTAAGACGAATTCAACTAGAATGGGTTCTGAAGATCAAAGAAGAAGTTGCCAAACAGATCAACACCGAGTTCTTGATGGTAATCGAGTATCCAAAATCGGTAGCCAATATTGTGCCAGTTTTAATGAAGGACGGACGTATCCGAGTATGTGTAAATTTTTGGGATCTCAACAAGGCTAGCCCGAAAGATGACTTTTCACTACCGCATATCGATGTCCTGGTGGACAGTACAATGGGGCACGCCTTGTTGTCATTTATGGATGGCTTCTTCGGGTACAATCAGATTCTTATGGATCCCAAGGACAGAGAAAAGACGACGTTCACCATGCCCTGGGATACGTATTGTTATCGTGTGATGCCGTTTGGTCTAAAAAATGCAGGGGCAACCTATCAATGGGCTACCACTACTTTACTGCATGACATGATACATAAGGAGGTCGAGGTGTACGTGGACGATATGATAGTCAAGTCAAAGGATCGGGATGGTCACATTGTAGCATTGTAAAAGTTCTTCGAAAGGATTCAAAAATTCAAGATGCTGCTCAACCCACAGAAATGTGCCTTTGGGGTCACTGCCAGAAAGATGCTTTGATTTATGATCACCCAGCGAGGCATTGAAGTCGATCCTTCAAACATCAAGGCAATCTTGGAAATTTCTCCTCCGAGGACTGAGCGAGAAGTCAGGGGCTTTTTGGGTAAAATATAGTTTATCAGCCAATTCATCGCAAAGCTGACAACTACCTGCGAGCTGCTCTTTCGTCTGCTAAAGAAAGGGGTCAAATTTGAATGGGATCAGAAATGCCAAGACGCCTTTGATGACGTACGACGATACCTACAAAATCCACCTGTTCTAGCTCCTCCCGAACTTGATAGGCCACTGATCCTTTACTTGTCAGTGACTGACTCAGCTATGGGACGTATGCTGGCACAAGAAGGAGAAACTGGAATTGAAAAGGTTGTCTACTACTTAACCAAGAAGATGACCGGGTCAAAAATATGGTACACGCCGCTGGAAAAAACATGTTGGGCCTTGGTGTGGGCTTCCCAAAAAATGAGACATTACATGTTATCTTTCACAATAAATATCATCTCTCAGATGGATCCATTGAAATACTTATTTGAAAAGCTAGTACTGACAGGAAAGTTGGCTTGATGGTTGCTGTTGTTATCTGAATTCGATCTTCAGTATGTCACCCAAAAGTTAGTAAAGGGCAGAGTAGTGGCAAAATTCCTGGCCGATCAACCAGTCGAAGGAGATGAAGATACATAGTTCCAATTTCCTGACGAACAACTCATGAAAGTCTGGGATTATTAGTGAACTCTATATTTTGATGGCGCGTTTAATCAATACGGCTATGGAATAGGAGTCTTTCTTATCACTCCCGATGAATCGCACGTTACGTTGTCTCTAAAGCCCAATTTTGAAGTTACCAACAATCAGGCTGAATATGAAGCATGTTTAGCTGGAGTGGAAGAAGCCTTAGAATTAGGGGCAAGGAAGCTAGAAGTCATTGGAGATTCAGCACTAGTAGTTTCACAAGCAAGAGGAGAATGGAAAGTTAGTGACTTAACCTTGATTCTCTATCATCAAGAACTAGAAAAGTTGATACCGTGCTTTGAATCGGTGATCTTCACCCATGTAACAAGACTGCAGAATAAGTTCGCCGATGCACTGGCCACCCTAGCATCCATGATTGACATACCACTTGGAGTTCGGATGAGACCTTTGATAATTGAGCAGAAGAGAAAGCCGGTTTATGAAATGACACCCGCTATTGAAGAAAGCACTGACGCACTCCCATGGTATTTTGACATTCAGAATTTTGTAGAGAAAGAAGAATATCCCAAGTTTACCAGGAAGAAGGACAAAAGGGCGATACGAAGACTATCTTCACAATTTGTCATTTACGGTGGCAAATTATATAAACGAGGACATTCTGGGGTCAATAAGCTGTGCGTAAACGCAGAAGAAGGTCAAGAGTTGATGAAAGAGATACATACAGGAGTCTGTGGGCCACACATGAGCAAAAATATGTTAGCCAAGAAAATCCTACGACAGGGATACTTTTGGATGACAATGGAGACAGATTGTATCCAGTTTGTAAGGAAGTGTCATAAGTGTCAGATTCACGTAAATCTTATGCACGTTCCCCTGTCTCAGCTGTACAACCTAACATCACCATGGCCGTTCTCAGTATGGGGCATTGACGTGATTGGCAGAGTAACACCGAAGGCATCTAATGGATATGAGTTTATCTTAGTTGCCATTGATTATTTCACCAAGTTGGTAGAAGTAGCTTCCTACTTAGTATTGAAGGCCTCCCATGTTGCTAAGTTTATCAAGCAAAACATCATTTGCCGATACGAGGTCCCACATGAAATTATCTCTGACAATGGTTCACATTTTCAAGGAGAGGTCCTGGATCTTTTCGAAGAATACCGAATAGTGGCTCACAAATCCTCGCCATATTGGCCGCAGACCAACGGGGTAGTCGGGGCAGCAAACAAGAATATCAAAAAAATTCTACAAAAGACAATCAACTCACACAAAGATTGGGCGGAACATCTACCATTTGCACTCTGGGGATACCGAACGTCAATCCGAACTTCAACAGGAACAATGCCATACTCTCTAGTGTATGGGATGAAAGCCGTACTCCCCATTGAGATGGAAATTCCCTCACTAAGAGTAGTGGCCAAGGCCAATATCTCAGAAGCAGAATGGCAGAGGAACCGGATGGAAGAGTTGCTCTTCTTTAATGAAAGAAGGCTACAAGCTCTGTTTCATGTACAAGGGTACCAAAGGAGGATAGCTCGAGCATTCAATAAAAAGGTCAAGACCCGGGATCTTAGAGAAGGAGATCTGATCCTAAAGGAAATAAGAGCTCCTATCTTTGACCCAAGAGGCAAGTTCAAGCTAAACTAGTCTGGACCGTTTGTCGTCAAGTCCATCAGGACCGGTGGTGCAATCATCATTATGAATTTGGATGGCAATGTGTTCTCCACTCTAGTAAATCTCGATTAACTCAAAAAGTACTATCCATGAGGTAAAAATAAAAAGAAAATAAAAGCTCGCGGAGTTGAAAATTGAAAAGGCAATTTAGGCAAAAGTTAGAGCAGCCCGCAAGGCCGAAAACCTGAAAGGGCGACCTTGGCAAAAATTAGGACATCACAAAAGGAGAGTGTCATTACCCGAGCGAAAACCGAGCTTGAACTACGTTACGGCCTGATTCCATCTTTTTGGGATACGTAGGTAGCTTCTTTTAAGAAGTCCGGCCACGTTCTTTATTTTAATCACCTTTGAATCTGAGTAAGACCAATGCAAATTAATTTCTGGATTTTGATAATAAAGACATTCAAGCTTTGATAAGTCTGAACCATCTTAAACATGAAGTGGGAATTTTTCATTACTCTAAGCAAGATTATAAAGTTCTTAAATAAAGGGAGGGCACACAAGTCCCAAACTCTACAAAATAAAAAAAGAAAGCTGTGAAGTTTTTCAAAACAAAGTAGATCTTCTCAAGTCTTTCTCCTTTTAGCTGCCCGTTTCTCCTCTTCTTTACCCTTCTTCACCCTGTCTTGTGTTAGCCATGTCTTGTACTCAACAGAAAGATCAGAACACTACAAATCATGCATCTCCATAAATGATCGAGATGGCCAGGCATCCTGATATGATGAAAGAAATGGGGACCGTAGTATGGATGAGAACAGACGGCCTCGAATGCTGGGGAAGATGATCTGATTGCGATCGAACTGCCGCGTGATCCGATGGGGGTAATAGAACGTAGTCTGACACAGACCAATCAGCAGGACACCAGGTTGATCCATAGTGGTTAGAGTCATAGCAGGAATATGCCACCAGGGGCACTGCCAGTTGATGTCTGGGCCAGTCAGAGAAGAAAGATACTGTCGCCAAGATGCCTCAGTGTCGCATATCTGATAACGCGGGCGGTAAAGGAAAGCAGCGGCATTGTGCCTATCAGTGGGAGGCTTCTATACAAGATTTACCTTCTCCATCAGCCAGATCTGTAGCAAGAGTTAAAACAGTAAGAGAAAGGCTTTGCAGTATGACAGAGAACTTGATACAGAGGAAGATGTTGAGCTCACCTGGAGAAGTAAAGGGCTGCTAGCAAAGGTGGTGGTCTCGCCACGATAAACAGCGTCCAAGCCTAGCAGTGGCTCGGCCAAACCAAGGGGCACAAAATCCTTCCTCGTCCACATTTGGCCAACAATGTCAACCAGGGCACAACTAACTCGCTTATCAGGAGGGACAAGGAGATACTGGGCGAGGAGGCAGAAGCAAAGTGCATAACGATGCCACAACTTAAAGTCGAGATCGCTGAGGTCACTAGTAGGATGAAACCTCTCAATAAGCCACGGGATGTCAAGACAGTCGCCTGAGGTCAGAAGAGAAGCCTCCATCCTGGATAGGCCACAAAACTGCATCACCTGTTGCCGAACTAAGAGGAAGGGAGTAGGAACGACAATAAAACTCCGTGGATTCAAGTCCAAAATGGCAGTAAACTCCTCAGAGCTCTTTATGGCCAAACCGAAAGACGTGGGACTGTGGATCCCAAAGTCGAATGGCGGCCTTCAACAATGGTTTGTCGATCTTCATGGTCATAAGATGAAACAAAGAGTTGATCACAAAAGGAGCAAAGTTTAGACATTCAATATGGGAGAATGCCTCAATCCATGAAGAATCATCTGAGTGTAAGCAACAGAAAAGGGAGCCTCCAAGGCTGTATTTATAAGGCAGGAAAAGGCGAGAAACCAAAAATTTGGCAAAAGACACTCATTATGGCGGCTGCCACCTTGGGGTTGGCGATCACCACCTTGAAAAAGCACAGTACAGTGACATCACCACTTTGACCAGGCGGCCGCCATGTTGGAAATGGCAACACCCCAATTTGACCCTGCCTAATCTTAGGTGAATCCGATAATGAAAACAACTGAAATGGTGCCTCAATTCGATCCTCGGGAAGTGATCCAAGCTCAGTATTTGAACCCAAATCACCAAAAATTTCAAAACCAATGAAATCATTTTGAATCGCCAACTCCATTGTGGCGACCGCCAACTCCATTGTGGCGACCGCCAATAGAACCTTGTGGAAACCCTAGCCAAAAGTGGCGACCGCCAACTCCAACATGGCGACTATTAACTTCCATTGTGGCGACCGCCAATAGAACCTTGTGGAATCCTTTTCAACATGGCGACCGCCAACTCCAACATGGCGACCACCAACTCCAACATGGCGACCGCCAACTCACATTGTGGCAGCCGCCAACTTCAAATGGCCTGACGTGTCTAAAAACATGTCAACATCTCATTAGTTGAAAAATTCTATAAATACCGTACCTCTGGTACATTTTCAAGACAGGAAAATATAGAGAGGTTTAGTGAGAGAAGCTCGGCCGAGTCGTCATGCAATTTCGAGCCCCGACATCGAAGCATTGTCGAGATACCGAGATCCGAGCCTCCGATAGCCCCAAACCCTAGCTTAGATCATCGCCTGAGGATCAAATTTCTCACCCACATCCCCCGATTTGAGGATTCCTTAGAAATTTAGGTATTCCGTTTGGATCCCCGGTCCTTCTAGCTCCATTTTCTCTCTTTTGGAGTGATCGGGTTAATATTCACGTATTCCTTTCAATTCTTGCTTTACTTATTAATTGCTACATCTATGTTTAAATTCATGTTTCAGCTTACTTAGTTTTATTGTTTTATTGATTTGCTTACTTTAATTTTAAGCTTATTTTAAATTGTTAAATCATTAAATAGTGCTAATATTTCTAACAATTATAACTTGTTAATATTGTAAATTGTTATAATCAAAGCACTTACATAAAAATAGTTGTAATCATCAATATTACACCCATTTAATTCTAATATTTCATTACTTTTCGTTTTTTTCTTTTATGTTAATTTAATATTCTAGCATTTTATTTTATTTTATTTTAGTTAGTCTAATTTTATTTTACTAGCATTTCATTTTTTTTTTGTAATATTAATGCAATGTTCCATTTTATTTTCTTCTAGTATTATTTTAATTTTACTTTTTCTAGCACTTTATTTATTAGCTTTAAATTTCCTTTAGAGCATTTTTATTTCCTCTTTCCTTTATGTTTTAATTACATATTTTATTTAAATATTAGCATTTTTTTTTTCTTTTAATTTCAGTTCTTTTGCTAGCACCAACTTAAATGCTCTTTTAATATTAGCTTAAATGTTCTTTTAGTTTAATGTTCTTTTAATTTCATTTTCTTCTTCTTTTTCTTCTCTTCTCTTCTTTTCTTTTAGTGTAATATCTTTTTCTAAGCATTCTTTTATTACTTTATTTTGTTATTAGTTTTTATTACTTGTCTTTTCTCTAATTAAAATGTTAATTCAATTTTTCTTTGTTAGTATTTGTTTTAATGTTAATAGTTGTTTTTCTTACGAAATTTCATTTTCTTTATAGGCTTATGATCATTTTGTTCGAGCTTCTTTTTTATTGCAAACTCAAAAATCATAAAGAGGTTCTTAAGCTATCTTTTAATAATTAACTTAATTAGTATTTCTTTTCTTTTAACATTAGAATCTATTTTTCTTATAAAACTCCATTTTTTTAATTTTATTTTCTTTTCATATCATCTATTATATTTTTCTTTTCTCTTATTATGTTAAACTCAAAAACTACAAAAAGACTTTTAAGTTAATTATCATCTTTAAATGGCATTACAATTTTCTTTATAAATAGTAAAAATCCTATCGTTATTTTCATTTCTTTTGCTTTCTTCTCTTTTCTTTTTTTTTTTCATTTATTTTCATAAAATGTAAATAGTTAGGTTTTCTTTTAGCAGTATTTTCTAACCTTTTCATTTGGCATCGTTTTCTTTTATAAACTTCTTCCTTTTCTTTTTCTTCGCAAACTCTCTTTTGTTAAAATACCTTTATTTTTGTTTTATTTGTTAGTATACTTTCTTTTTTTTTTAAATATAGAATTCTTGCGCATCTTTCATTTTTAGTATTTATTATATTCATATTTTTCTTTCTAAATGAATGTTTGTGATATGCATGTTTTGGTCATATTTTTTAAATGCATGTTTAGAGTAATTTAGGTCATTTTGTAGCAAATAATGTTTAGGTAATTTTAGCATCTTTAACATATTTTTACTCTTTTATTTGAATCATACTAGTTTAGATTTGTTTTAACAATATTGCATGTGGAGTGTTCCATGTATCCTTTAGCTAGAAATCACATACCGTAGGACTTAGGATTTTATTCCCTTATTTGTTTTGATTTGGAATGCTATGTACATATGTTATGTATTTTTTATATTTAATTTTGCATGTTCTCTCTTTACCTCTATTTTCTTTATTTGCATGCATTTGAGAAATCGTACTAAAGAACCAATGATGATTAGTAGAGGCCAACCTTACGGTTGGGCGAACGGGGTGCCTAACACCTTCTCCGTTTTGTACCTTAGCCCCCGAACCCTCTTTCTCTGGTTAACGTTTTAAAGATCAGTAGTCAATTTTATTTTTCTTAGTTTTTTTTCAAAAACTATGTGGCGACTCTGTTTTCAACAGAAGAGGTTTTCAAAATCTGGTTTTCAAGGTGTTAAAAGATTTTTCTAAATATTCTTTGAATTCTCTATTTTTGAACATTTTTCAAAATAACCCCTAAGTCCCAACGCCACAACTGCCGACTTGCATTATGGCTACCGCTAACTCCAAATGGTCTGACGTGTCCCTAAAACGTGGTAACATTTTATTGGCTGAAAAACTCTATAAATACCGTACCTCTGGTACGTTTTCAAGGACAGAATTTGAGTGGGAGGGTTAGTGAGAGAAGCTCTGCCGAGTTGCCGAGCAATTCCGAGTCCCGACGCTAAAGTCCTGCCGAAATACCTAGATCCAAACCTCCGATGCCTACATTTGAAGCCCTAGCTTGGAATCACCAACCGAAGACTGAAGCACATTCCCCAATTTGAGGATTCCACGATTTAGGTGCCTCGTTTGGATTCTCGGTCTTTCTAACTCCAATTCCTCTCTTTTGGAGCGACCGGGTTAAAATTCAATTTCAATTTGCATATTCCTTCTATTTATATAGCTAATCCTGTTTACTTTATGTAATTTAGCTGTCTTATTTACTTTCTTAGTTTTTAACTTGTCCACATTTCACACTTATCACGTTGTCGTTATTGCATTCATTAATTAGTGCTAACATGATTTAACGATACGACTAAATAATGTCGCTATCGTTATGATATAAGCATTTACATAAAAATAGTTGCAATTGTTAATATTACACCCATTTAATTTCAGTATTTCATTTCTTCGCTTTTCTTTTTTTTTTTTATGTTAATTTAATGTTCTAGCAATTTTTTTCCTTTAGTTAAATTTTCCTTCTAATAGCATTCTATTTCATTTTCTTTTCTTTTCTTGTAACATTAGTTTAATGCTCTGTTTTATTTTATATTTAGCCCAACATTTCTTTTTTGGTTTTCTTTTTCTCTTCTTTAATAGTAGTGTAATCTTCCTTTCTAGCATCTTATTTCTTTGTAATGTAGCTTTATTTTCTTTGCCTTGTAATGTAGTTTTATTTATTTTTAATATTCCATTTCCTTTCTTTCTTTTCCATTTTTTTCTTTTCTTTTGATAATGTTCGCCTTATTCTTCGTTTTTTTTTCTTTTGTTAAACCAAAAAAATAATAAAAATCTTTTAATCTAATTTTTATTGTAATTTTCTTCTCTTTTATTTTCTTTCACTTTATTTTCATTTAGTGTAAACATGAATAGTTAAGTTTTCTTTTAATAATTTAAATAAATATTTTCTAACCTTTTTCATTTAGCATTATTTTTTTTTACAAACTTTTTCTCCATTTTTCTTTTTTTTTTAAAATTCTCAAACTCTCTTTTTTCATAACACTCTTGTTTTTTTTCTTTTCTTTGCTACTAAATTTTCTTTTAAACGTAGAATTTACATGCATTTTTTATTTTAAAGTATCTTTTCATTATGTTAATATTAATTTAGCTTGTTTTGATAATGTGCATATTTTTGTTACTTTTTAAAAAAAGTTTTGTTTTGTTTAGTGTATTTCTTGTTAGCAAATCTTATTTAGGCAATTTTGACACTTTCTAGCATGTTTTATTCCACTCAAATCATGGTAATGTAGTTCATTTTAATGAAATTGCATGCGGATGTGTTCCTTGTACCCTTTTAATTAGAAATTGCATGTTTTACCACTTAGGATTTTATCCCCTTATTTGTTCTAGTTTGGAGTGCTATCTACATATACTATGTATTTTTCATATTTAATTTTGGATGTTCTCTCTTTGTTTCTATTTTCTTTATTTGCATGCATTTGAGAAATCATATCAAAGAACCAATGATGAATAGTAGAGGCTAACCTTATAGTTGGGCGAACAGGGTGCCTAACACCTTTCTCGATTCGTACCTTAACCCCCGAACCCTCTTTCTCTAGTTAACATTTTCAAGATTAGTAGCCATTTCTATTTTTTTTAGTTTTTCTCAAAAACTAAGTGGCGACTCTATTTTCAACAAAAAAGGGATTTTCAAAAGTTACTTTTCAAGGTGTTAAAAGAATTTTCAAACATCTTTGAATTCTCTTATATTTGAAACATTTTCAGAACCCCCAAAATCCCAATGCCACAAGTCTAGAGAATCTGCATTGGTTAAGAAGATTGACCGGATGGAGAAGGTCCTTAGAAAAGCCAAAGGGATCGAAGAGAACATGTTAGATGTGGGAGGACTATGTTTGTTCCCAGACGCTATGCTTCCAGAAAAGTTCAAAATGCCAGATATGGAGAAGTTCGACGGAACTAGAGATCCTAGAATTAATCTCTGAATGTATGTTGGTACCCTGTCGCCAATGGAAATTGATAACCAGTTTAAGGCTCAGCTCTTTCACCGATCTCTTTCTGGAGCAGCCCAAAAATAGTTCCTCTCTCTCGATGTTGCAAAGACCAAAACCTGGGAGGGCATAGCTACAACATTTGTCAGTCAGTACAGCTACAATGTTTAACTGGACGTCACCACCCGAGAACTCGAAACAACTCGACAGGAGAATCGAGAGTCTTTTGTTGATTTCTTGACTCGGTGGAGGGGTAAAGCCGCTAAGATGACAATCCAACACATTGAAAAGGAGTAAGTGAGGATCGTGGTTAAGAATCTGCTGTCTCCACTAAAACGGTATCTTATTACTTAGCCACTTTCTACCTTTGAACAACTGTTTGATGCTGGGGTACAGATTGAAGACGTCATTCAGTATAGGGATATCGAGAAAGTCGAACCGAGCCAGAAACCCAGGAGGACCTTCCCCACAAATAACCAAAACTAGTCTACTGCCACCAACCTCGTTTCTCGCTCAAACGAGGTAAACTTGCTGAACCCATCCTCTTTCGCCTAGCAATCCAACAATATTCAACAGTCAGACAATGGTTAACAGCAACAAAGGCTGAGGAGAGTCGTCACTCCCCTCAACATTTCTTTATCCACCATCCTGAGTTAACTCGTCGAGAAAAGGCTTATCAAACCATTGAACCCCATGCCTGTAGCAGATTCCCTACCACCACGATTTAATGCTTCTCAATACTGTGCCTTCCACCAAGGTCACAGGCATTTAACTGATAAATGTATGAGGCTGGGTCATGAGATCTAAAATCTCGTTGATAACAAAGTGATCCCGCCCCCATCCGCTACTCAGAAACCGAACGTAACGACTAACCCCTTGCCGAATCATGCCAGGCAAGATGGGGTAAATTACATGTCTCTGGGGGAATCAGAGGACCTGAGTCAACATATCTGTTCAGCATACCTACCATGCCCTCATGTTTCAGTAACTGAGGATCCGATAATATGCTCATTTATTGTTGTTAGAGGCAGTCGAGACAGGATGGAGGAATGGAATGATGGTACTTGGGAGTGGTATCAGACAGCATTCCCAGCTATTCAACTGGAAGAAGAGGAGCGCAACGAAGAAGATGATTGGCCTTTGGATTACCCATCCTAACCATATGGGTTTGGTCATGTGATCGATGGCCTTACCCTTCCCCAGCTTTTTGAGGAAGAGGTATATGTGGATGAAATGTAATCATATTGGCTAGTAAGAGTTGTGCTAAAGTCAGACGAGCAGAATGGACCAATTTTTGGGCCGCTCGGGAACAGTAGGTGGACTTTATCGAAGAGGATATATGGCAGGAAATTGATAATACATGGGCCATCGAAGACGATGAGGAGAGAAGAGGAAGAATGGCAATCACGGATTTAGGCAATTTGTGGGCATTCGAAAGCCCTCCGCTTGTGAACGAGATGCGACAGACCAGTGACGCAATAACAGGATTATGGGATCTTGAGGAGGGGATAGTGTTGGTGGCAATACTGCTAAGATCATTATTTTTGTAAAATGATTTTTGATAAAAAATTCACTTGATGGGCAAACGCCGAAACGAGCTCCAGATAAAAATTTTGACGTCGAACGATCAAAAATAAACCCGTGCAACCAAAGTTAATTTAGATGAATACCTCTTGTCGATCTAATCTTCAACTATGACTTAATTTCCAGTTAAATCTCCAGTCAGATCTTCTACTGTATTCCCTTATGCGATCCTCAAATGTAGTGTGGACTACGATCCTCTAAGAACTCGTACCGGTAGAACCCTGATATAGTTAAGTCTTGAAGGACAAAAATAATATCATAATAATATATGAGATATGATCTATCTGATATATGATGTATCAGTCTCAAATTGGTTCAGTCTACCCGCATATATATAGGGCTACAGTAGGGACCTGAGGAGTAATTATGAGTGAGACTTCCAGTGGAACACAAACACCTACTAGCGGTTTCTGTAATTAAAAAAAGACGCATAGTGGTATCTGCAATTACGGAAAACCAGTAGCAGTTTCTGCAATTTCCATTCACACCGCTAAAGAACTGTAATTGCACTCTAACCCATAATCTCAAGACCTTCTTGTATTGAGCTCCTGCTATTAAATGCTTACAATTTCTCCCAACGTTAAGATTTTCGATACCCGCCAATTAAATTTAATTGCTGACAATTTAATTTAATTGGCATCTTGATATTCCTTAAGCTCTTTCACTTAACTTATTTGACCGCTGGATAATTAAATCCACCTATAGGGTTTGGCCCGGTCAAAACTTATAAGTATCCTTAAGGGGGTATCATTAATCCCAATTTTTCAGGATGTGGATTCTGTCAATAATTAATATTTGCCATATATATAACACTGCTATCCAACTCACCGAAAATATAGACCCATATAAGATCGCACCTTCTAATGAATCAAAACAACGAATATTAAATATATGCAAATCAATAATTA
>JAULJZ010180022.1:0-22636 GCA_032270985.1 Heliamphora pulchella
AAGAATAATAAAGAATGATATAAATCTTTTACAAAATTTTAGGAGTTAAATATAAAGAATTTAGCTAATTATTACTTCGTAAGTCATACTAAAGCTAGTATTTTATTGTGTTCAAATTTGAAAATTTACTGACTAATGCACGCAACAGTCAGGTGAGTCTTCTGATATTTGAGTTAGTTGAGTTTTCGATTATCGCTTTATAATGATGTTAAAGTGCACAACAACTATATTGTTGAAATAATTATGAAAATGTGATATGATAAATGTGAGAATGATAGTATAAACAGCGTCCCGGCCGCTGAGGGACGATAAAATACACCAGCGAGATGATGTAATAAGGGCGGCGGGTCACAGCCAGGTGACTAGGAAATGATCATTTTCCACTGCGGGGTAGCTCCCCGAATTGCTAGTAGAACCGTTTATTTGTACATCATTCTAATAATTGAAAACGAATAATAACTCAGATATTTATGCACTCACACTAGCTTTGCTAATGAATGTTGAATAATTTCAGGTGATGCTTGCATGCATGGAGGAATCGGTAACAAGGAAAAGATGGTTTAATTTATTCATAGTTTTGTTTCAAGTTCTGTAATTGTTGTAAATTCTGTATCTCGTCATGTTGTTTAAACGTTGAACACACAGTTAGCAAGCTCTGAAGATTTTTAAAATGAGATCACTGGGAATGTTTAAAGGAAGTGATTCCTTTTCAATGAATGATTTACTTTTGTTCCAAAATGGGAATGACTAGAAAGAGACTGTATGAAAAATAAAAAAAGAAAGAGGCCTCGAGTGGGTTTTTAACTTACTGACCGGTCGCGGACGCCGTTATGAGAAATGGGTCGTAACAAGAAGGGAGAAGTAAATTGCATCTTAGGTGAGAAACATGCTCTACCTCTGCCCATATCGAAGACTATAAGCCTTTAAGGGCAGTCCTCAATATGCCACTTGGGCTACAAGGGCAACAGTTTGGACTGTTGTTACATATGGATTGATAATTACACTCTTGCACTAAGTTATCCATATTCCTCTATCCATCCCCACAAGAATCACTCTTAACTGTCGCTTCTAAAAAATATATCTTTAGATATTTC
Organism: Heliamphora pulchella; assembly: GCA_032270985.1. NCBI lineage: Eukaryota > Viridiplantae > Streptophyta > Magnoliopsida > Ericales > Sarraceniaceae > Heliamphora > Heliamphora pulchella. Next base: position 1,095 of record JAULJZ010180022.1, read on the forward strand.
TAGTTAATTAAGCAAAACAGGTACTCAAAGCAACATACCTTTTGCCACAAAACTTTGTTTGGATGAAACAGATGTATGACCAAATGGAATTCCTGTAAAGAAAAATTTTGTTTTATCAAAATATTTCCTGAACATCCTCAGAAACTAAACCCAATAACTCGCAGATACTTGCCACTAATTATAGAGGGGAAGATCAGTTTAGAACAAATGTTATTTGAACCATGCCACTATTTGCATACATCTCATGAATAGATTCTAACTGGAAACTAACAGCATCTGAGGGAGAAACCAAACCCAATAATTCGCAGATACATGCCACAGATTCCAGAGGGGAAGATCAGTATAGAACCAATGTTATTTGACCCATGCCACTAGTTGCATACATCTCATGAATAAGTTCTATCTGGAAACTAACAGCGTCTAGGGGAGAATCTACAACACTCCCATGCACCATTTTAGGTACTCATTCTAAGGATTTCTTCAAGTTACACAAAATAATGATACTTCGTAAGATATTTTTCTATTAAAAGAAGTCCCTAAAATGGGCTATGGGTACAGTCCATACGGAAAATAGTAGTTAATAAATTAAACATCATTACCATTACTATACGACCTTTTTTTTCAGAATTCATTTAAAGTTAAAGAAACACCCACAGCCGACCCAAGAAAGAGGGGGGGAAGCAAGCAAGGTAACTGCAAACAAATCCTTCCAATTGGGAAAAATTCCCTAAGAAACTCCCTGACACTGATCAGGACAGAGCTCAAACGAACAAGATAACTTTGTTCTTGCAAAATTACAATGATAATAGACCTCAAACTTCTGGTGGTACTCTACACGTTGAAAGTAGAGTTTGCATATTCCATGCCTACGGAGAGTACAAATGGTAGAAGAAACTTTTTTCCATGAAAGTTAACTGAATAACATCAGACTAGTTTATGTCACACAACAAGGGCCAAAATATGAAAATATACATCAAGCAGAGCTGAAGTTTGATTCCAGCGGAGAGGGAAAGAGAAAAGGGGGGAGGTACTATGACAGTTAAGGAGAAATCTTCACCCATTTTTATTCCCAAAACTACAGAAATTGTCATAATAGAGCACATAACAATAAATTCACTGGATGGTTCCAACAAATCTTAATCTTACTAATCCATATTCATAAGAAAACAAAAAAGGTAGAAAAGGAAGAGGAGGTGTGAGGCAAAACAATGAAGTGCATCCTTGGTAACTTATCTGGTAACTTATCTCAACCCACCCACCCCAGCGGCCCAAATAACAAGAAAGAAAAAAATGCTTGCACAGGATGAGGAGGGGGGAAAAGGAAGGATTATATAAACTGTATTTTACTAGTAAAACCTGGATAAAAGGGAATTTAAGAATTACATATCCCTTTGACTAGCCAGGGGAGAACACCTACAACTCAATGGTAAACATGTACTTATAGCAGGACAGTATATATCATGAATGATATGCAATGAGATCCTATTAGCAATAACATAAGCTACAAATTGACAATTTCAAGCTAGAATTTTAATTGGAAGAGACATTTTCAGGCTGAAACATTATTTCATGTTGTTCCATGATCCTTTGAATTCCAGAAGCAGAAAGTAACCAAAAATAAGAGATGCCAAAAGCTGTTTATTTCCGAAGACATGTGGTTGGTGTCTATTCAATGAGCAACTTGCAATTTAAACAAGATTCAGTTAACCAATTAAAAATGCCCACATAGTGCATGAATGAACTATACCATTCTTCCCATTAAATGTTTTAAAACTTATCCAATTTCAATAAAGAAAAGAAGGTGGTTTTTTAAGATACCTATGTGACTAAGGTATTTCCCTTTTTCCATAACCATTATAGCCTATAAAGAGAATTAAGAATTGCAATTAAGGCAGCAACAAAGCACAAGTAATATCAGTAGGGGAAAAAGGCTCTAAGAATGAAACTTTAGCAGGACGGACTCCGTACAACTGATGTTCACAGTTTGATGGGATTGAGAAACTAGCATATGTGGGGAGCAGAGATATTTAACAATGACAACGCCCAACACTAATTGGGATGACTTTACTTTAAACTTAGGTCGCCAGAGGCCCAGAATCATTCAGTTAATGTTTATTGAAGTTCCAACCTGGCATTGAAAAATAAGATCAAGATGTATCCTATGGTTCCCAAACGTGAAGATGGAAGAGAATAAGGGATTAGTTTGAACAAAAATCAAGGAAACAAAGTAGAAATAGAAGATGCCACTACTCACTAGGTTACAAATCTTACCGTCATGGTCAAAAACCACCTGCAAAAAAAAAATCTAACATAAGCAACACCAAAAGTCCCAAAGCACACACTAAATAATTTTTTTAAGGAATAAAAAAAGAGAAGAAGAAAAGAATCAGAGACACCAAATAAACAAGTGGCATTTAGCATCAGAGAAGAGCAACGAAAAGAATACATAACTGAAAGCTCACATTTCCAATTATGATATGTAAATAATTGCTAGAAACTTAAGAACATACGAACAGAACTTTCTGGTTCTGGAATGATTATTAGATTTTAAGAAAAGGGAAGAAAAAATAAGCCAAAACAAAAAGAGGAACAAAAAGAGAAGGGCAAAGGAGAAAGAGAGACAAACTAATTACACTTTCCCACGTGACATTTATAAATAAATAGCTATAATAATACAATAAAAAGGATAAAAATCACACCCACACTCTGGTTAGAGAAAATTAAACATGCCGATTTGAGCAAAAGGTGATGAAAATCTACGCTCTTTTAGTCAATGGGTTGGCAAGTTGCTCCGTCTGTAACAAATAACAACAATTGAGTTTGCAATTTTTAATATGTGAAAGGTGGGGTAACTAGAGTAAGAAGTTGGCAATTCATTTACTAGGTTGACTAGGATCATCCTGAAAGATATGCAAGGGAACAGCTTAAAATAAAAGGAGTTTAACGTTATCATCTTTTGCCCCTTATTATTGGGAAATCATTGGGAGCCAATTAATAGAAGGGAATGGCGCAAGGCATGCTTTGCAACAACACCAATGTTATCCAACTGGTCGACAACATTGTTTTCTGCCTTTGAAAACATGGTATGCACCAGCCAAATGACATATATTAGACCAATTCCCAAGGTACACCTCATTCTAAACAAATCACTCTAAGATCCTAGCATTCATCCATCTTATGGCCTCCAGATGATAGAAGCACAAACAAGACTTTAGGGCATCTCACCTTGGTTACCACACACAGCTAATGAAAACTGGAAAGGCCAATTCAACCCAAATTGCAGATGAACATGGGACCACACAGCAGGAGAAAATTGACATTAGATAAAAGACGGCCATCACATTCATTTGCAGAGAAATAAACCAGGTACCAATGACATCAAGACTAGCCCTCATTCATCAATCTACGCAACAGATAAATTCAGCTGCTGTTTCCTCATTCCTTAAATACTTTAGTTATATTTATCACAATGAATAAGGAGAGAAAAGAAGAAAGAAGAAGAAAATTGCAAATAGCAAAAGAGCAGAGAGGGAAGATTAGGGCTCTCTCCCTCATCCTATTAAGTTCATAAAAACAGAGTTCAAAGTACAAAACTAGCCTTTTACTAATCGTAACTCCCCCTCCTTGCAAACAATGAGGTGAAAACTTATTACCAAGCCTTTAGCATATACCTCAGCCAACTGATTCTCCGACTTTGCAATAGGCATGCAAATTGAAACCCTGTTCAAATTCTCCTTTATGAAATGTTATGTTGAACTGGAATATTAGCAATGTTAATGGCAGCCTTATTTGCACGATACAACTTCATTGGTCCAACATCATATATCCCTATAAGCTCACAAATTCCAAGAGTCATAACCCTCTGCACTAGATCTAGCCATCATTACAAACTTTTTGCTTCGACATGTAACTAGATCCCTCTACAAACGTACTATAGCCAAAAGTTAACAGTCCACATAACCTAAGCTAGCCCAAGCTACATGAGTAAAAACTTCTAACCTCAAGTCTCCTTACAAATCTCCTTATCCACTAAATCAACATCACTACTTAGGTAGATGATTAGCTTCTATAGGTGAATATATTGCTCTTACAATCAACATATCAATTTCTGCAATAAGATCGAGATGTACTTCCCCTAAGATAAAAATACTCATATGAGATCTAGCAACTTGAATTTCAAGGAAGTACCTCGGTGGGCCTCAGTCTTTGATCTCAAACTACTTGACTAAAAGTGCTTTCGATTGGAACACTTCATCCGCATCATTTCCCGTCTTCACTATGATATATGCGTACAATAAGAACATTGATATTCTCACTACCTCGTTTGATAAATATAATATGATCTACATAACTTCGCTTGTATCCAAATCTTAGCATAACATTTAGAAGTCTGTCAAAACCAGTCTCTTATATCCAAATCTTGGAATAACCTTTAGAAATCTGTCAAGACTACTTCAATCCATATGTCACCTTTTTTAAATCTACATATCTTCCCTTCATTTGACTGAAATGAAAACTCCCATGAATCTCCACACAATTCCTCTTGCAAGTCTCAAGCAACGCATTCTCCACATTCAACTGTAGTAAATGCCACCCTAGATTAGTTGCACATGAAAGGAGGGCACATATAGAGTACATCGTCACCATAGGGGCAAAAATCACCTAATGGTCAATATATCATAAGACTGCGTAAATCCCTTTGTAACAAATCTAATTCTCGTTGTGTATCTTTTAACCATCCCATCTACTTTCTACATAACAGTGAACACTGAACTCCCACTTACATACCGTCCACTGGTTTCTTCCCAATTGGAAAAGAGTCCAACTCCCAAATGTCATTCTTACCCAAAGCCTTTATCTATTCTATCATAACTTATTTCCACTTAGGATTGGGCAAAGCTTCCTTCCAACCTCACAAAATAAACATAAAAGACAAATACAAAAAAAAAAGGCATAATAAGGCAAAGATAAAGAATCACATGAAACAAATTTAGATATGGGATATTGAGTAAAAGATTTAACTCCCTTTCCAAGGTAATAGGAAAACCATAAACATCAACTGGATCATCAATAACATGAATAACAACTGGAAATTCATCACCTAAAGAATTAGCGTAAGGAGCTAAAATTGTAGCTGCGGATGATGACTATCTTAGTGGCACATAGGAGTTCATTCTTTCAGATGTTGTAAATATGCTTTTATGTTAAACCTATCCAACTGTTCACTAATGTCTTACATCTTCTCAATAGAATTTTTCTTCTCTATTTCCTTCCTTTTGTCATTAGAAATAGTAGCCCACTCATTAGGTAGTAGAAAATAAAACTCTTGCTGATAGGATGTCAACATCTCTTCCTTAGTGTTGTTCTACTATTGAAAAGATGTCTAAGAAGGGAAGAAAAATCACTCAAATTCTCGAAAGGAGATATCCATGGTAACATATAACTTGCATGATTGATGGTCATAACACTAATATATTTTCGAGCAGTAGCGTTGACACCCCCATTTTGCCCCACCTACAAACCTTGCATGCAAATACAGTCAAAATAAAAAGTCCTTCAACTAAAAAATCAATTCTAGAGTAGTCAACTAACATAATCAAAATGATATTATATCATGTCATTCCTAGGTAAGTACCTAATTCAAGTTTCAAATACATCACGACATCTTATATGCATATTGTAGGCACCATAGCACTGCTTACCGTGCACTCACGTACCATTTTCAATCTACTGGTCAGATCCAATCTTCCAGACTCCCTATAGCTTTGTATTCCAACCTGGAATTTTGTTATCATTGAGAATAACTTGAACCACGAGGGTGATGACTTAGGAACACTCAAAAGTAGATGATCTTAGGTGACACCTCAAAGTTCACGCAAATCAGAGGTCGTTCGGACCACTCACAGTAGTCGACCACCTCCAAAAGACACTGTATCGAGCCCCATCAACTAGAGTGTCGACTTTCGTGCTATGGCCCATCAATAATCTTTATTCACAGGCCTTAGCCCCACATCAAATTTTGAGCAAACCCGAGTTCACTTAGCTTATCAAAATTGCCCTTGAAAATCCTATTTCTACGTAACTCGAGTCCCAGACAAAAAATGGAAAAGGAATTTGACAAATTTGAACCCGGCATTGCGTACAAATGTCAATAAGCCCCCAAGAGAACTATTCGTTTAGATGACTTCCGTCGGAGCCCAAATAGTGTCATGTAGGTCGAGGTAGTCGAGTTTTGCTTAAGCAGTAAGAAATTGTCGAGCGCAGAAGGCGCCTTCTTGCACCCTTCAAGTAGCGTAGGCGCCAAAGGAAAATGGTCTGGAGATGACCATGATAGTCTATGCTGAGCCTAATTGCCACGTGACAGCATTCACATGGTACACATCCTTTCCTGCGCCTTTCATTTGAAAGGCCCAGGCACCTTCCTGCGCCACTGGAAGTGGGTAAAGAGGGATCCCATAGCTATCCAAGGGCACAGGCTTCTACCATTCCTACACACTTCCATCCGATCCAATTGTTTCTCTCTCTCTACTTTCTCTCTCTAGAGAAAGCCCTTTCCATATGCGAAAGCCCTGCCAGCTGACCAACGCCCTGATTCTGCTAGTCTTTCTAGAACTTCTGGTGTTTGTAAAGTTTTCTAGAGACTCTGCCCTTTTAAATGTTGTCTAGCATGCATAGTAGAGTCTAGCTTTCCTACTTTATGCCATTGTCATTTTAATACATGAAGTAGGAATTCAAATATTTTTATTTTACACCATTACTAGTCCATTTAGTTTTTAAAATAAGAATTCATATTTCACACTGTTGTTCTGACCCTATAAAAATTTATCTCCTGCATATCATGCACTTTTATTGTTTTAGTTGGCCATAATCCAAACACACCTTCAAAATCGCAAGGCCTCTCCCTCTCTCTCTACTCTCTCTTTAGAGAAAGCTTTTCTTATGTGAAACCACTGCCAACACAGTGGTAATCCATTTTCTTCTTCTTCTTATGCGAAAGCACTGTCGACACACTGGCAATCCATAAGCCAAACACACCTTCAAAATCGCAAGGCCACTCTCGCTCTCTACTCTCTCTTTAGAGAAAGCTTTTCTGATGCGAAAGCACTCCAACACACCGGCAATCCATTTTCTTCTTCTTCTGGCCCAAGGGAGTATGCCCTATATTTGCCACCTCAATGGATCTTCTATATTAGAAATCTGAAAGCTAGTATCGCTCTTTTCTCTCTCTAGATAAAGCTTGCCAAACACAAAAGTACTGCTGACACATCGGCGATCCTTTTTCTCCTACCTCTAGCCCAAGAGAGTATACTTTATAGTTGCCACCTCGATGGTTCTATATCAGAAATCTGAAAGTTAGTACATTAAAAGGCTCGACAAAGTGCTACCCAAATGTTTTTCATCATAACAATCATTTTTTATGTAGCCATTTCATTATAAAATCTATTTACCCAGTTACTCCACTCCAATATTTTTGGACTCCATTATGTCGTTATAATCTCAAAATCAAAAACATTCAGGTGAACTGCGGTGTACCTAATTTCATTCATGGTTCGATCCCAACAACCTCTTTTTCAAATCCATCTGTTCAAACATATCACAAACCATGTTAGGGCCTGATTCCATTCACAGATACATAGGCAACCACTAATGGCTCGGTCCCATCAAATCAATTTTTCAAATCTTTTTTTGAACAACGAACGGCCCTAATTTCCAATAGGATACGTAGGCATTCACGGCTCGGTCAAAATCATTTTGAAAATCTATTTTTGTAAAGTCCTTTTTCAAATATAGAATTAGTCAGATATAGAATTAAATTAAGAAATATAGTACCGAAAGTATGATGTGGGGTCCTAATACCTTCCCCACATCCCCTGAACTTGTCTTTTGTTTTTGCAGGACAAAACACGAGTCCTCATCAAATCAGGCCTTTGAAAATTAGAACTCTTTTTAGGTGCCATGACTCACCTTTATTGGTTTTTGCCAAATGTCAGGTGGCGACACTGAATTTTTCAAAATAGGTGTAAGTCATAGCAGCAACTTTTATTTTCACACCGCCAAATTTAAGCTAAAGGTTTCAAGCACGTTGTTCTCCCCCTAAAAGGAGAGCGGCGATGCAGATTGAAAATCCTGGCGCAACAGCTAGAATAGCTAATAAAAACACAATGCAATGCCTTGGGATCATGTTTTGCACGGGAGTGTCTGGAATCATGAACAAAACAAAGATGACCAAATATCTGAGAAGGAAGAAGATAAATGAAGGAAACCCTAGGAAAAAACTCACACTGGAAGACATGCAATTAATGAGATTGGTTACACTAAGAACGGCATTGCCCCCTTAGTTTTTATTGCCATTCATAGTAAACATAAGTGCACAAGCAATTGAAAGAAGATTGCGATTTTCCTCCTCAGTCACACTATAGGCTCAACAACTTGTCCGGTAAAGAATGTCATGTTCATTGAGATGGGCATGAAAAATCCGCACAATATCCCTGTGCATTATCACTCCAAGGAACTTTAATTTTGGCATCAAATTGGTTACTCACCATTTCCTGAAAAGTTTCAAGAAAGAAAAAAAGAAAACATCACTATTCAACTAAAACCTAAAAAAAACCCAAGGTAACATGAAAGTAATAACCAATAAATTAACAGAATTAGAAACAGGACGAGAGGGTCCCTAAATATCAATATGAATAATCATGAACAGAGATGGACTTTTGTGGGTAGGAGGAGGTTAAGAAGCATTTGTGCTTCGAAATCTTACAACCATCACAAACAAAGATACTTCTATGGTAATATTTTGCTAAATTAAGGGAAAGAAGTTTCCAGTATGCCAAAGGAGGAAGCCTCAAAAGACCTAGACACTAAGGTAAGAGCTGAAGAGAATAACTAATGCCGCCCTGAAAGGCCTACCAAGAAGATAACGGCTTAGAGCAAGAAGAAGGCTCAAAATCCAAAAAGGACAACGACTATGTGCTCTACCACAGCCAATCATCCTCCCCATATCAATACAATGTTTAGGAAAATGACATAACAATTCAAAGAAGTGGAAAGACTAACTAAACCAAACCTTTGTCCCAATAAATTGGGGTTGGCTGCATGAATCTTTTTACGCCATTCTAATCTGTAAAAAGTCATATTTTCAGTTAGTTTTAATAGGTTCATATTTTTTCTTAATACGGCATTCCGTATCAATTTAGGTCTACCCCTCCCCCTAGTGTTTTCATTACTCATGATCTTGTCGTTATTTCTTACTACTGCATCAACCGGTCCATGTTGTATGTGTCCAAACCATCTTAATCTATTTTCTCTCAACTTGTCCTCAATTGATGCAACCCCTACCATTCCATGAATCTTTCCATTCCTAATTTTATCTTTTATAGTCTTACCACACATCCACCTTAGCATTCTTATCTCCGCAACACTCATCATATTTATGTGATCTTTCTTAGCAGCCCAACATTATGTCCCATATAAAATCATTGGTTTAATAGCTGTCCTATAAAATTTTTCTTTTAATCTTATAAGTATCCGTCGATCACATAAAACTCCAGAAACACTCCTCCACTTGAGCCATCCAACTTTGATTCTATGGGTTACATCATTTGCAACCTCTCCATCTTTGTTAATAAGCGAACATAAATAACAACAATATTCACTCTTAGGTATCTCTTGGTTTTAAATTTTTACTTTTTCACCATTTATATTCCTTTTACTGCTAAAATTATATTTTATATATTCAGTTTTGTTTCTACTTATTCAGAAACATTTTAATTCCAAAGTTTTCCTCCACATTTCTAGCTTAGCGTTAACCACACTCCTAGTCAATTCTACTAAAACAATATCATCAGTAAACAACATACACCATGGAATCTCATCCTGAATATGTTTAGTCAATTCATCCATAACTAAGGGAAAGAAATAAGGATTCAAAGCCGATCTTTGGTGTAATCCTACTGTAATTGATAATTCACTTGTTTTTCCTACAGGAAATCTAATTGTCGTGGCGGCTCTATCATACATGTCTCTTATCATATCAATGTAACCATTTGTCACCCATTCTCTCTCCAACGCCTACCATATGATATCTCTAGACACTCTATCATAAGTTTTTTCTAAAACTATAAAAACCATATGAAGATCTCTCTTCTCTTTCCTATACTTTTCTATTAATCTCCTAAGTGGATTGCTTCCCTAATTAATGTACCGGGCATAAAACCAAATTGATTCTGTGACACTGTTGTTGTTAGCATTAGATAATGTTCAATCACTATTTTCCATAACTTCATCATATGGCTCATCAACTTAATACCTCTATAGTTGTTACAATTTTAAATATCTCCTCTATTTTTACTAGAATACTCTTTCTCCACTCTTCGGGTATTTTCTTAGTCATTATGATTTTATTAATTAACTTTGTTAACGAAGACACTCCCACTTCGTCTAGGCATTTCCACACCTCCAAACGGATACCATATAGTCCTAAAGTTTTTCCTGATTTCATTCTTTTCATTACAGTTTCGACTTCAAACTTCCTTATTCTGCGATAGAACTTATATTCTTTAGTTTCATCCAAGTTATCAGATTCCTCTTCTTCAAATATTTCTACATGTTTTTCGTTTAATAATTTCTCAAAATAAGTTTTTCACCTTTCCTTAGTCTCCTCGTCCTTTACTAACACCCTTGAATCCTCGCTTTTTATACATTTAACTTGAGTAAGATCCATTGTTTTCCTCTCTCTCCACTTAACGAGTTTGTAGATGTTCTTTTCTCCCTCCTTAGTATCTAATTTAGCATAAAAAACACCATAAACTTTCAATTTCGCATATCTAACGATTCTCTTAACAACCTTACAAGTTTGTTTATAACTCAAAATTGTTCTCATTTTTATCATTTTGCTACCTTTTAAAACATTTCTTCTTTACTTTTACTATAGCTTGGACCTCATCATTCCACCATGAAGTTTACTTAGTTATAGGGCATTTCCCATTCAACTCTCCAAGAACTTCTTTTGATATCCTTTTAATATATTCTGCCATTGTACTCCAAATAGTATTTGTATCGTCTTCTAAATCACACTTTACTTCTTTACACATTTGTCCTTAAAAATCTTTAATTTCTCACATTTAAGATTCCACCATCTAGTTCGTGAGATTTTAATATCTCTTCTTGCTTTATGTTGCCCCTTTATGTGAATATTTAGTGACATAAGCCTATGTTGTGATGTTAAACTCTCTCTAGGAATGATCTTGTAATCTTTACATATTAGGCGATCAGTGTTCCTGGTAAGAAAATAGTCTATTTGACTTTTATGAGACACAGAGAGAAACAACCGAGAGAGATACAGAGAGATAGTAATGGATAGAATCTTTTCCAGATACACACGACAAAGTACCATCATCAACTCCAACTTTATCTCCACCTGAATGCATAGAAGCGGAAAGTAGACTCTATTATCTGCGGAGCACAACAAGAAGAGGCACACCAACTTCATAGAAATACCTTTAGGAGCAAAGTGAGTGGGAGAACAAGAGGTAGAAGTTGTCGTAGATGTGGCAATAAGTCGGGTCAACAAATGCCGAAGAGTTTGCATCTCATCCGTTGAAAGAACACTACCACTCAACTGTAATGGAGTCACTGAGTTACAGACATGCGAGAACGAACAGTACCTCTCCGGCGACCACCATCCCCTGAGAGGGTGAACATTTGTTGAGGTTTCTGACAACAGTCACACTTCAACTAGTTTTTGATCATCCATGCCAGTATAGTTGAGATCATTTGAACTCATGCTAGCGTTCAACATGTCCTCGAAACACCAATAATACAACCAAACTAAGAAAACTACAGCTTGCAGTTCCTCAGTGGAAGTTTCTCACAACAAATGAAATCAATGGCGACAACAAGAAAGATGCAACAATATCATATGAATACTATCACAGAAATGTCAAACAAAGAGGTTAGCAGATAGGAATCATCTCAGTAAAGCAGAAAAAAACTTGAACTTAAGAAAAACCTTATTGTTGAGAATAAAAATGGAACACATGTTAACCAAAAATGCTCCAAACTACAGAACCATGCTTCTAGGGGGCGTGAGAGACACTTCTAGTAGCAGAATCAGTCCCAAAAAACCCAGACAGAAGCCAAACACTGAGCCAAATGCCTAAGAAGCCCCAACTGAAATGAACCTTGGTAATGCTTCAGAACCTCTAGTCGCACCCACAGAAGCTGTTCCAAGTAGCTAACAGGTTCAAAGTATGCCAGAACCAGGATTTCCAGAAGATACAGAAAGTTTGCGAAAAAGAAAACTAGACAAATTACATCAAATAAAAATTTCTGAAAAAATACCAATAGAATCTGCTCATTAGGTCAACCATGCTGGTATGTTTATTCCCCACATTTATATAGCAAGGAAAACAGAAACATAAGAACAAGTCTGCTATTTTCCCTTTACCAAATCAAGCTCGATACCAAGTTAGATTTATCACAATAAAGGAAAGAAAAGAAGAAAAAGAAGAAAACTGCTGACAACAAAAGAGGAATGAGTGAAAATTAGGGTTCGCTCACTCTAAAACTTAAAGTTATAGACTTGGATCAAATTAATAAAAGTACCCTTCTATTAATCATAACACGGTGCTTTTGAAGAGAAATTGAACGCTCCCAGTACTACTAACTGTGCAACAACCATCAAGAGAAGTGCAAAGAACACAAATGAAGACATCAGATAAATAGATTCCTTGTCTTACGATCTAAATGCGGATGCAAAGATTAGCAAGCGAATTACGGGAAAATAGAAGGGTCGGCCGTCGGTGTGAAAATCCAACTCTCTTTACATGTAAAAACAAATTAACTGTGCTTCAGCATTATTCCAATTGCGGCAAAAAGACCTTGAATTTCAATCCCTCCACTAGTAGCAAGAGATTTCAATCTAAGTCACTCTCCAGCAATAATCTATATAAGAAAAGTACCAAAACGAGGAAACAACTATAACAATCCCTATCAACTAAAAATAAGGATAGTAATACCAACAAATCAAAAAAAATGAAACCATAAAAATCACTAATGCTGCACAAATATTTTTAAAATTCGAGAGACTGACACACATATGGGAGAAGACACATACCGCCACATGTGAAGGGATAAATTCCAGAACATCAAATATCTGCAAGAAAAATAAAAACTCAGCAATACCTACGAAGTCCCAAGAAAACACGCAACCTCAGAAAAAATATCATTATATATATATATATGAAGCAACAGCTTTAACCTAATTTATTTAGTAAATAATTTTATATTTCATTGGAGGATCCAAGTTGAAAATTCCCTAAGTAGACTACTTCAGTATCTGAAATCAACTTCAGTTGTCTTGTGCAAGGCTCGACAGCAAGATACATCCTTGACGAATGACAACTGTGAAACTAGGAATTGAATATCACAGATGTATGAAGCATGAATTTAGAAATGGGAAGTGATCGAAATGAGGACATGGACACGGATAAACAAATATATAGTTATGGACATAAATGGGACACAAGCAACAAATCTAGTGATCGAAATTAGGACTGTCACGCATAAACAAATATATAGTTGTGGACGTGTCCATGTACATATACATTAAAATGGAGACAAATTATTCATACTTATATGTTGGATTTTTTTTTCCCAAAATCGGTTCTTGAAGAAATCCCATATTTCTTTTGATAAAACACAAACCGAACATAATGTTTTGGCTTTAGAACTCTGAAATATCACGCATCAATAGGGAATTCTGAATGTTTAGGCTTCAAATATTTATAATAAAAAAAGAAAATAAAATAAAAAACTGGAGGAACTAATATGCATGGCAATGTACTTTTTTTTAATCTATACCTCCTTTTCATTTTCAAACTTCTGCTAAGAACCAAGATGTGCCTCATTTACTTTCACGCATCTGAACAATAGCTCTGTGTGTCCAATGTGTGTCCAACTTTAAAAAAAAAAATACGAAATAAGAGAAATAAAAACACATACGAGCATGGACACAACACCTTAATAGGCATGGGTGTGCTTCCTAGAGTCTATCCACCCATATCCAATATTTACATTTTGATTTTTGAGTACTTCATTCTAAAGAAGAAAAACTAAGTTGTTAGCAGTCGCCAACACATTATTACATTTCATTATGGCAAAGCAAGATTAGTAGCCAACGTCATATAGTTGGAACAAGGCTTCACTTGGTTGAGTAGAGGCCTAGTTTGAAACTTCTTCTTGGGTTATAAATGAGCTAAATGAGAGGTAGGTTCACCTTACTAATTTAGTAGAAATCTATGATATGGTAAAACAAAATGCATATCATGCATCAGTACAAAGAAAATGAATCCTTAGTTGGAACTTGTAGAATGCAAATGATCCAACAGGACACAGGAGTTTCACTACCTCCCTATAAAACATAAGTTAGGAGAAAATTACTCATCCTTGGAGGTGCGAACGTGTCATCTTGCTTTATGTTAAATCATTTGGTGATCACTTTCAAAGAGATTTTTATTAATTATATATAATGTACTCGACCTACAAGAAGAAACTAAGACATGGTGTGATGCCCAAAAAGATTGTTGCGTGAATCATTTCATCAATTTTAAGTCCACATTTTCATAACTAATGAAATAATCTAAAGCTGATCTTACAAGAAGAAACTAAGATAAACATGACTTAAAAGAGATAAAGCTGTAGATGAACAGTAGAAAGACATGAATGGGTAGATGAACCGTTAGAAGAATGAAACTAACATAAAAATGACTTACAAGAGATAAAGCTGTAGATATAGTTAAGACCCAATCTCCATTGCCATCAGCGTGTGAGAGATGACCATGGTGCAGCTTTGCTGAAAGTTACAATCATTAGCTGAAATGCATTAGTCAGGGACTCACGACATACAGAGAGAGAAGCGCATAGCTACAATTTAAAGCTATATCAGTTTTATTCTGACGCAGAACTAGCAACTGAATTAGCTCTTAAAACTGAAAGTAAAAAGTAAATTCATAAATGTAGGATCAGGAAATTTAGTATATAGTTATCTAAAATAGCCATTTTGTTTCTTTCATGTGGCAAATCTTCTCACTACTAATAAGTTTGTCCAACTATCAAGAAACATATTTTCACTATGCATTTTGGATACGTTAGAACCTGTCAAGGCAGAAAAAATCATAAGCTAAGGGGCTCGTTTCACGGAAATCTAAAACTATAGGAATAGTGTTCTCAAGCAAATTGTCTGTTGAAAGGTTTTAAATAACGGCATCCGGATAAGAATTGGCATTGGTGATATGGCCATGTATTGCCCAATATCAAACAATATCGGCCAGTGTATGTAAATATAGGTATCAATGATCCAAAATTCCAATATGTATTGGTCGATACAATGCATATCGACCGATACTTAAAAGCTTCAATCTGCTCTATACACTAGAACAAATGAGAAACGAAAAAGATTTGGACCCAGACTTTTGAACAGCATCTTCCCTAAGAAAAGGGAAAAGGCTTGAAGAAGATGATAAAGGGATCTCATCTCATTAAAGTGCAACTTCAGGCAATAAGGTAAAATTAAACGCTCAATTTTCTTAATCTTTTTTCCATTGATAAGTAAAGTAACTGTTTTAATAGAGCTTCAAGGGGACATCAAACATTTATATTAGTCAAAGACCTATATAAGGATCTCAAAGGGCCCCAAAAGCGAAGATATCAAACAAATCTATAGTATCACCAAAATTCAAATATTGGGCAGGGTTAGGTCTGGCAGCGCCCCCACCACCGCATGCGCACGCAACAACCAAATATAAAATATGGCAACCCGAGTTTTCTAAAAAAGGAAAAAGAAAACCACCTATTGCTTCTCCCCATATCATCCATGTGAGCATTAAAAGTGTCAAATTAACACCTTTTTCCTTCAGTTTCCCACTCCCCACTCTGCCTTCCCACCAAGCATGCAAGCAAACTCCCTTAGGGAAAGAGCAAATAAGATATCACAAACATCACAAGGCATAAATCCCATAACTCTGTTGCCCTACAACATAAAGAACGTGTGAGCCCTGCTCCTCATCATCCTTGCACGTATAACACCAATTCACCATTGCATGTGTCTCTTGATAAGCTTGTCAATGGTGAAGAAATTTGTTATTGCTTTCAAAACCAGGGCTTAGACGCTAATGGGACAAGTTAGTAAATTAGCAATATTCATATGAGCTAGACTCCACATAAAGAAGGCTGCCTTTGATGGGAATCCAGCCTACTTCTGAGGGAAAGAACTCCAATCCACAAAAGAAAACCTCGAATTAACTTCGAGACAAGAGAAACCCCCAAAAAAGCATCTTAGTTCCCATCAAGCCCAGGTACCTTGTAAAGGAGCTGAAATAAGAGTAAAAGCTCATCCACTTCCCAATCCTGCTCGTGCCTCCACAAAGGAAGGTCTCAAAAAAATATGATTATCATCCTCGGCACACACTCTACCACTGTCGCCTTCTTATTCCTTACCAACTGAAAATAGTCACGAGTGATCTCTGAAGGTCTCACTCCACACACCATTTCTAACTCCAGAATTTAAACCCTTCTTCATTTCCAACTCTCAATCAAACATGACAAGCTATAAAGCCAATACAGCTTTTATGTATAACAGTTTGAGTAGTTGAGAAGCTATATTAAATGTCGCTAGAATGAGGGCATTAATAAGATGGATGAGCGTTCATCCAGAAAAGACAAAAAATTAGAAACAACTATGCTCATGGAAAGTTAATGGCAAAACTGATAAAAGATAAGAAGAGAGAAAGTCATCCAATATGGTTTGACTAATTGCAACAAAACATATTAAATGCGCCTGTTCAATATCCAAAAAATGAATTCTTGGAAATGCCAAAAATATGAGACAGACCAAAGACAATGTGGGTCGAGAGTCGGGACTATCACAGTTGATGATCCAAAAGTTGGTAAGAAAAAAATAATGCAGGTTACTGACTCCATGCACAAAGTTTGCAAGTCTAGCTGCAAAGAAACACTAGGAATTAAAAATAAAGATTAAGAGCCAATTAAGAGAGAGAGAGAGAGAGACTATTTTGGTATTAAAAAAAATAACGCTGATGTCAAAGAAATGATTCTTGGGAAGCAAGGACAATGAAAAAATAAAAATCAACCAAATAACTGACGGTTTCATTTAGTAGAGAACCTGAATTCTGTTTACACGTATCCTTAATTTTGGTTTCAGTTTACAAAGCTAGACAACATCATGAATATTATTATTGAAATTTGAGATGCAAAAGTCAAGTGAGGAATCCTTCTTCCCGGAGTGCATATATAGTAACGAAAATTGAATCTACAAATCTAACTATACGTCATTATTTGTGATATTATAACGCACTGTCCAGCAGGGATACATCAATACTACCAACCTAATAGCACTACCATAAATCAAACATTTTAAAATAAAAACTAGAAAAATAAGTATATGTTATATTAGAGGACAAAGTAAATCAAACTAACACAGACAGCAAGCATAATAAATGACAATAAAAACATGAAGCAAAATAAAATAGGACACAACACATTTAAAACATGGGATATATCATATTTGTTGTACCAAGAAGCTTGTAGTAAGCTCTATAAATAACTGATGTGCCATCTATGAGCATTACTCTGCCATTTGAAGAGTCAAGATTGGCTGATTTGTCTTCACCCTTGACAGAATCAGAAATTGCATTTTGGTCGACTGTTCCTTCAGTTTTGGTAGATATCCTCATAGTTCTAGGAGGCAATGCAAAAGGAACTCCATATAAATCTGAAAACAAACTACTGGGGAGCTTATGGTAATCCTGTAGACAAGAACCAGATTGAATAGTCAGATACAAAAAAAACTAAACATGCCTCAATCCTCAACCTCAAAGTAACCTCAATGGCAGTGTAAAACTCAAAAAAACATATTTTTTAGAAGTCACCCTACTATAATTGTATTTGTGCCCTTGCAAAGTTGCGAGTATATAAGTAAAAAAAATAAACCTAACTTTTCATTTTTATTCTTCCTTTTCTCTCTCTATGTTGGACTCTCTCTTCCCAGACTTGTATCATGCATCTCTCTTTTCAGTCGACGATCTCTCATCCTCGCCAATGATCAGCCACTCCTCATGTGCCTTGTGTGAATCCATCATACTTCTCTAGCTTTAACAAGAAAAAGTTGATTTGTCTTGCCTAATTTTTTCGAAGAGAATTTTCTTCAGTGGAGCTCATGGTACTTAATGATAAGCTTGATACATATATTTTCACATGCGATCTCATGATGATTTCTCAAGGTTGAATGGAATTACTAATCTTGCTAAGAGAATGGTGGAAACTGAAAAGGGCAAAATATATCCATTAGTTTACGTGCACCAACCTTTTATTAATCTTCGGTCGCAACTGCTACTGCCAAGAGGGTATTCTCAGCCATGAATATTGTGAAAAATCGGATTCCAAACCGAATAAGTGATCAATGGATGAATGATTGCTTGATTTTATACATAGAGATGTTTTGATGGAATTGAGGATGATAATGTCATGCAAAACTTTCAAAAGAGAAAACCCCGTCGTGATCAATTGTAAAAAATATGATTTATGAACTTTATCCATGAATGTCTATTTTCGTAAATGTCTATGTTTTAGACACTTAAGTAAAAATATGCATTGTGAACTTATGTGCTTACTAATGAATGTTAAAGTTCAGTATTATCCCACTGTGGTTGATTGTGGAAATAAGTTCCCATGACTATGAAACATAGAGTGCTCCCGCTATGTTAAATTCGTAGATCCGCCATCATATGCCATGTCCTACATGTATATATAAAGACATCTCTCATAATCTCTACGAAAGGAAGTTGATCACGGATTACCATATAAGGTGATTAATTTCTTAGCTGTGTAAAAATAAGCACAATAAATAAATGGAAGTAACAGGTTCTGTGACTACAATTTCTTGGGTGACATAACCCAGTGTACATGGCATGTCTCGTACTTCTAAAAGGCAGATACATTGTCTCCATGTTTTTCCCATAACATAAAAGGTTTCAGGAACTACATAAGGCGTTCCCACATTCTAATTAGGTTGCTTGAGTGGATTGGCACGATCAGGTCATCTTAAAAATAAATAATAATTAAAAAAAACATATGAAGGAGAATATTGAATGGGAATGGTGCCAGAACATTAAGTTGAATTTCTGGTCTTGAGGACAGAGGAGATGTTCCTTGTACAAATTAAGAGTCTTTCTTCTTCATTTAGTTTGTTCCTTTGCTTGCACACCTACCTCATGCATGCATGAGTTTTGCCATCACTGGAAAAATTGCATTTTGTGATATATTGCCTAGAATGTTGATTGTTCAAGTATGTGGTATGGGAACAGAACATGGTGCACCACATACACTAAAATGTGAATAGATTGCATGATAAGAATTTAAGGTACTTCTAGTGCTTAATAATTAGGCATCCAATGAAATATAGTCTATTTTTTCAACTTAATAATGCAAAAAACCCATTTCACGGATCATTATCACATATTTTCTTGCCATTGATAGAACCAGGACTGCTCTGCCCTAGATTTTAGTTCATTACATTTGATTTTTTCCCTCCTAAGGAAATTTTTAAGGAAATAAAAAAAAATTGAGATTGCTTTGCATTGTTAAATTTGAACAAAAGAGTACCATGTAAATGTGAAAAAGTGTTATTATTTTTTTGAGGTATTTTACATATACCTAAAGGGTAGTTTAGTATCATTACCATTATTAAAATTTTCTATAGTTACCTAGTTTAGTATTATTACTATTATTACGGTTTTTTATGGTTTCCTCTCCTTATATATATAAATATATATATATATATATATATATATATATAAAATTTATTACTTCATTAATTTTTAATCTTTTATAATATAGCAATAATATTTTCTCAGATTTGTTATCATGGTATCAGAGCAAGCTTTATAAACTCTAGCTACCGTCCATGTCTATGCAATCCTAAGCACCAATCGCAGATATGGTACGGCACACCAAACCCTAAGTTCAACATCTCTCCCTTCTTGCACCGACGACCATTCGCTAGAACTAGATCTACCACCGACGACCTTGTCGAACCCTCGTTTGCCGCCGACGACCGTCATCGGACCCTTATTTGCCACCGCCGACCACCAACGAACCTTCCCTGAGGTTCGACGACCCATACCGCACCTGTAGTCCGTCTACTCCTTCGTTCACGAATCTTGCAAACCCTAGCCGACGATCTTCTTTCCTGGTCTAGCATCATCAACAACCCTCACCGACCCTTCCTCTAGGTTCGACGACCATCGAAAACCCCTGATGAAGGTCCACCGATCTCCTACGAAGCCTCTGTGACCCTCGTCGGAGCTTCTTTGTCCCCGACGAAGCCTCTGCGACCCTCGCCAAAGCTTCTTTGTTTCCGACGCAGCCACTGTGACCCTCGCCGAAGCTCTCTTATCGCCGACGAATCCTCTATGACCCTCACCAGAGCCAGATCTGGTTCTTTCCCATCTGTTGACTACTTTTGCCTTCTGTTGACTAAGTTCGTTGTGCTTGGACCAATCTGTTTGTCCTGGATCTGATTTGTTCCTTCGGACTGCATTATTGTTTTTGTCATCTCCTTCGCCATGTCAAAAGACAAATTGCAGGCTATTAGCATCCGGCTGAATGGATCCAACTACTCATATTAGTCAAATGTTATGAAAAAATTCCTTTTTGGAAAAGGCCGATGGGGATATGTAACCAGCTCAACCGTTCGACCTACAAACCCTAAGGTTGAGGAGTATGATTCATCGATTGCCATTTGGGAGATGGAGAATGCATAAGTCCTTACTTGGTTTCATAACTCTATGAAGTCAAGTATTAGCATGAATTTCTCTAAATATACGACTGCCAAACAAGTGTGGGAATATCTCTAGAATATGTATCTAACCTCCAATTTTGCCAAACACTATGAATTAGATATGACTATTCGAAATGCCAAGCAGAATGACAAATCCATCCAGGAATTCTACAATAAGATGACAACCTTGTTAGCTTTATTATAATTATATTAGCTTTATTATTATTATTATCCGGTGTGGTTGGACGCACCATATCTTATTATGTAGTCTCATTGTTCTATAAATAAACCGTTGCGTACCCTATTGGGGTTAACGCCTTTATTCAACCTAATCATGTCTGTTAACATAGTATCAGAGCCACCAGACCTCTGGTAACCCTAGAGCCACCTAAACCCTAGCCGCCAAACCCAAATCGTCGATGGAAACCACACACCAGTAGCTGCCAGTCGCCGATAGTCCCAAACTCAAGCCGCCAGTCATCGACGCACCACCCAAGACTCTTACCGATCACCCAAAACCCTCGACAACCACCCAACAACCCTCGCCGACCACTTAAGACCCTCGACAACCACTCAAAACCCTCGCTGACCACCCAACAACCCTTGCTAGACCACCCTAGCCCCTCGCCAACTCTCTCTCTCACTCGTCGACCTCTTCGCTCAACCACTCAAAACCCTCGCCGCT
>JAULJZ010180042.1:0-22631 GCA_032270985.1 Heliamphora pulchella
ATATATAATTGTCTGGTAATATAAAAAATCAAAAGGTTTTCAGAAAAAGAATTTAATCATTATTATTGATAAAGAAACCCAATTCACCCCCCGTCTTGGGTTGCCTTGTTCTAACACGATGATTACCGGTATACGGGTTGGAGGAGCGCCCATTCCATTTGATCCATCCATCTCTCGGTCTGCTGATGCACTGCTGTATTTTCTCGGAATAGTTCCTACTTAGATGGACATAGACCGGGTTCGAAACACCTGGTTCTTCGAGCGCTTCCGCCACTTCCACTGCTTTGAGCCCCGCCACTTCGAGTGGGTCGCCTGGGGCTTTTGATGTATATGTTTGGTACCTTCTTTTTTTCGAACAAGGAGAATACCATTCTTTTGCATTACCTTGGCATCTTTGCTCGTTTGGACTGGGTTGCCTCATTCGACTGGGGAGGAGCTGCTCTGGCCACCCTCTACGAATTTATGCGGACTCTAACCCGGTTCCCTCAAGAGCATAGCATTGGGGGATACTGGAGGGTTTGGGATGTATGATTTAGTTTCTGTATTTTTCCATTCACTTCCATTCTCCTGTTTATCCATTATTTACTGATTGACGCCTTCTTCATTGCAGCCGTGGACTTACGAGTTCCTCGGGCTTCATGTCTTGGTGAACTCTGCAGCAGACCCTCTGGTTATTCCCTGAGCAGCCCGGTGGTCCCGTGGGCTAAAAGGGAAGAAGGCTAAAGGGAAGGACATAGACCGCTTTCGGGTCTCACTAGACCGGCTGACCCCCGAGCAGGTATCTATTTTCTGCGTTGTTCTCTGTACTGTACACTTTTATTCTGCACACTGATCACTAGCTATCATACTGTACTGTATTCACTGCTTATTATTTTCTGTTTGCACTATTCTTTGAATTACTGCAGGTTCACTGGGATATCTGGTAAGAGCTGAGGATCGGGCCAGCGCAGCAGGGATATCACTTCTAGGCGGATCCTGCTGGAGGGTCCATTTGGTAGGGAGTATTATCTCGGCGAGCGAGTGGTCCGTCAGCCACTCGGTCTTGATCAATTCAGGATACCGGTGGTTCCTTCACCCTTCATGCGCCGGACTGATCATATAGGCTGCGTCGACTTGCTGCTGGAGACGGTGGGAACTCCCGTTTCAAAGCTACTCATGGCAGAGGGAGATTACACAGCTTGGGCTCGGGCGCACCTGAAGGGCCCCTTAGGTCCTGGCCCGGTCGGCCCTGGCGGCAGGAGGCAAGGATAAGCACCAGAGGTTGCTGATGCCGGTGCTGATGCTGGAGCTACTAGAGCTGTTGCCCCAGAAGCTGGAGCTACTGGAGCTGCTACCCCCGAAGCTGGAGCTGGAGGAGTGATAGGTCCGGAGATCCCCTAGGAGATCCAGACTGTGGCCTATGGCTTCCCTTTCTCCCTTCCTATTCCAGTCCCGCCAGTTTTTGAGCTCAGAGCGGAGATCGCCCAGGTATTTCCTTATCCTTACTCCTTTCTTTCATTTTTTACTTCATTTGTCCAGCTGATTTCTTCTCTTTCCTTCTGTAGTTTAATCAGGCATGGGTGGACCAGACGATGCTGATGGTCACCGGCCTGAGAGTGATGTTCAGCAGATGGATGCCTCGATGTAGGCGGTTGGTATTGCTTTCATGCCAGTAGCTGTTGTAAGTAGTTCACATGTTCTTTTCAGTTTTTCTATATTTTCCTGCCTTTATTCTTGCTCTGAGTCTTGCTTTTCTTTTAACAGCCTCTAGCTCTGGTTGCCGGTGTAATGCCTCCATAGGTTCCAATTGGGCCTCCTGCCCCAGCCCCGGTTAGAGGCCGTGGTTCTCAGGCGTCTTCTTGGGCCCGTTCCAGGGGTCGATCTTATCTGCTCGGAGAAAATCCAGAGTTATTTGCTCTTCTGACAGCGAAGATGGTGATGACTTCAACCAGCTCTTTGAGGATGATACTTCGGAGGAGGTTGGCCCCTCTCGTCGAGTCTGCCCGAAGCATACATGAGAGAGAGAGAGCTTTCCCTCTCCTAGTTTTGATTATTTTCTAACACATTACTTTTGATGGGCCTGCGTGCCCCGGCTTGACACACTTTTATACATTTACTTGATCCATGGGCATGCGTGCCCCATTCTGCTGTTTATTGGGCCTGGGTGCCCCAGTTTATATTTTGATACACTGTATTGCATTTTTACCCCTTCATGTCATTTTACTGTTTTATGTTCATCTGCTATGTGATTCTCTCTTGTTTACTGCTCAAACTGTCTTGTATGTACAATACGAATGTCAACACTTTACATAAGCCACAAAAACTGCAAACTGAATATTCCCTTTATGTTTCAACATGGCGGCCGCCTCTATAGAACCCTTTCAACATGGGGGCCGCCACCTTAAACATGGCGGTGGCCATCTCTAACTTGGCAGTCGCTTGGTCAAAGCGATGATAACACTGTACTATTCTTTTTCAAGTTGGCGGTTGCCAAGTACAAGGTGGTGGCCGCCACAATGGATGTGACTTTCGCCAAATTTTTTTAGTTTCCCGCTCTTTCCTGCCTTATAAACTCAGCCCTGGAGGGTCCTTTTTCTGTTGCTTACACTCAAATGGCTATCTCACTTTCTTCATGGATTGAGGCATTCTCCCACATTGAACGTCTGTACTTCGCTTCTTTTGGGATCGACTCTTTGTTTCATCTCATGGCCGTGCAAATCGACGAACCATTGTTGAAGGCCGCCGTTCAACTATGGGATCCACAGCCCCACATCTTTTGGTTTGACCTTAAAGAACTCTGCCCTACTGTGAAGGAGTTCGCTGCCATTTTGGACTTGTCTCCACGGAGTTCTGTCGTCGTTCCTACCCCCTTTCTCTCGGTTCGGCAGCAAGTGATGCAATTTTGTAGCCTATCCAGGATGAAGGCTTCCCTTCTAACCTCGGGCGACTGTCTTGACATCCCGTGGCTTATTGAGAGGTTTCATCCTACTGGTGACCTCAGCGATATTGACTTTTAGCTGCGTCGTCGTTACGCACTTTGCTTTTGCCTCCTCGCCCAGTATCTCCTCGTCCCTCCTAACGGGTGGGTTAGTTGTGCCCTGGTTGACATTGCTGGCCAAATGTGGACGGGAAAGGACTTTCTACCCCTAGTTATGGCCGAGACAATGCTGGGCTTGGACGCGGTTCATCGTGGCGAGACCACCGCCTTTGCTTGCATCCCTTTACTTCTCCAGGTGAGCTTAACATCTTCCTCTGTATCAAGTTCTTTGTCGTACTGCAAAGCTTTTCTCTTACTATTCTAACCCTTGCTACAGATCTAGCTGATGGTGAAGATAAATCTTGTGCAAAAGCCTCCCACTGATAGGCACAATGCCGCTGCTTTCCTTTACCGCCCGCGTTATCAGATATGCGATACTGAACTATCTTGGCGATAGTATCTTTCTTCTCTGACTGGCCCAGACATTACTTGGCAGTGCTCTTGGTGGCAGATTCCTGCTATGACACTGACTACCATGGCTCACCCCGGTGTTCTGCTGGTTGGCTTGCGTCGAACTACCTTCTATTACCCCCGTCGGATCATGCAGCAGTTTGGTCACGATCAGATCATCTTCCCCAGCATTCGAGGCCATTTGTTTTCATCCATACTATGGGCTCCGTTTCTATCATCATATCAGGATGCCTGACCATTTCGTTCAATGATGGAGATGCATGAGTTGCAGTGCTCTGATCTTTCCATTGAATACACGACATGGCTGATGCAGGATCGGGAGAAACAAGATAAAGAATAAGGAACGCAAGCAGCAAAAAGAAGGAGAACTTGAGGCCTCATGCTTTGTTTCGAAAATTTCATAGTTTTCCCTTATTTTGTTTGTAGAGTTTGGGACTTGTGTGCCCCTTTTTATTCAAAACTTTGTAATTCTGATCGAAGTAATGACAAACTCCCACTTTATGTTTAAGATGGTTTAAATTTATCCAAAGTTTTAATGACTTTATTATTAAAATTCAGGACTTAATTTGCATTGGTCTTATTCATATTCAAAAATGGTTAAAGACAAAGAAAGTGGCCAGACTTCTTTAAAAGAAGTAGGCACTTTTTTAAAAGAAGTTGCCTACGTATCCCAAAAAGATGGAATCAGGCCATAACGTAGTTCGGGCTCGATTTTCGCTCGGGTGTTGACACTCTCCTTTTGTGATGCCCTAATTTCTGCCAAGGTCACCCCTTCGGATTTTTGGCCTTGCGGGCTGCTCTAACTTTTGCCTGAGTTTTCTTTTTCGATTTTCGACTCCGCGAGCTTTTATTTTTATCTTATTTTTACCTCAGGGATAGTATTTTTTGAGCTGATCGAGATTAACTGGAGTAGAGAACACATTGCCATCTAAGTCCATAATAATGACCGCACCACCGGTCATGATAGTTTTGATCAGAAACGGTCCGGACCAGTTTGGCTTGAACTAGCCTCTCGGGTCGAAGATGGGAGCTCTGATTTCTTTGAGAACCAAATCTCCTTCTCTGAGGTCCTGAGTCTTGAGCTTCTTATTGAATGCTTGAGCTATCCTCCTTTGGTAACCTTGTACATGAAATAAGGCTTGCAGTCTTCTTTCATCAAACAAAAGCAACTCTTCTATCCGGTTCCTCTGCCATTCTGCTTATGAGATATTGGCCTCGGCCACTATTCTTAATGAAGGGATTTTCACCTCTATGGGAAGTATGGCTTCCATCCCATACACTAGAGAGTATGGCGTAGTTTCGGTTGAAGTTCTGATCGACGTTCGGTATTCCCAAAGTGCGAATGGTAGATGTTCTGGCCAATCTTTATGTGAGTTGATCATCTTTTGCAGAATCTTCTTAATATTCTTGTTTGCTGCTTCAACTGCTCCATTGGTCTGTGGTCGATATGGCGAGGACTTATGTGCCACTATCCGGTATTCCTAAAAGAGATCCAGAACCTCTCCTTAGAAATGTGATCCATTATCCGAGATAATTTCATGCGGTACCCCGTATCGGCAAATGATATTTTGCTTGATAAACTTAGCGACATGAGATGCCTTCACTACCGAGTAAGAAGCTACTTCCACCCACTTAGTGAAATAATCAATGGCCACTAAAATAAACTCATGTCCATTGGATGCCTTCAGTGTTACTCTGCCAATCACATCGATGCCCCATAGTGAAAATGGCCATGGCGAGTCAGGTTGTACAGTTGAGACGGGGGAACGGGCATAAGGTTTGCGTGAATCTGGCATTTATGGCACCTCCATACGAACTGTATACAATCTGTCTCCATTTTCATCCAAAAGTATCCTTGTCGTAGGATCTTTTTGCCTAACATATTACCACTCATGTGCGGCCCATAGACTCCTGCGTGTATTTCTTTCATCAGTTCCTGACCTTCTTTTGCATTTATGCACAACTTATTAACCCTAGAATGTTCTCATTTGTACAGTCTATCACCACAAATGACAAACTACGCAGATAGTCGTCGTATTGCCATTTTGTCCTTTTTGCTGACAAACTTGGGTATTCTCCTTTCTCTATGAAGTTCTGAATGTCAAAGTACTATGGAAGGCCGTCAGTGCTTTCTTCAATTGCAGCTGTCATCTCGTATGCTGGCTTTCTTTTCTGCTCTATTATCAGAGGTCTCATCCGCACTCTGGGTGGTATGTTAATCATGGATGCTAGGGTGGCCAGTGCATCGGCGAACTTCTTTTGCAGTCTCGGCACATGGGTAATGATTACTGATTCAAAGCACGGTATCATCTTCTCCAAGTCTTGATGGTAGTGAATTAAGGTTAAATCTCTGACCTTCCATTCTCCTCTTGCTTGCGAAACTACCAGTGCTGAGTCTCCAATGACTTCCAGTTTCCTTGCCCCTAGTTCTAAGGCTGCCTCCAATCCCGCTAAACATGCTTCATACTCAGCCTGATTGTTGGTGACTTCAAAATTGGGTTTTAGGGACTGCGGAACATGTGATTCATTGGGAGTGACAAGAAGGACTCCTATTCCATAACCATATTGATTGGATGCGCCATCAAAATATAGAGTCCATTTTTCATCCCTAACTTTCATTAGCTATTCGTCGGGAAACTGAAATTTTGTGTCTTCGCCTCCTTCAACTAGTTGGTCAGCCAGATATTCTGCCACTGCTCGACCCTTGACTGACTTTCGGGTGATATATTGAAGATCAAATTTTGGTAATAACAACAACCATCGGGCTAGCCTTCCTGTTAGCACTAGCTTTTCGAATAGATACTTTAACGGGTTCATCCGAGAGATGATGTTCACTGTGAAAGATAACATGTAGCGCCTTAGTTTTCGGGAAGCCCAAACCAAGGCCCAGCATGTCTTTTCCAGTGGCGTGTATCGTATTTCTGACCTGGTCATCTTCTTGCTTAAGTAGTAAACGGCTTTTTCGATTCCGATTTCTTCTTCTTGTGCAAGCATGCATCCTATAGCTAAATCAGTCAGTGAAAAATAGAGGATCAGTGGCCTGTTAGGTTCAGGAGGAGCTAAAACAGGAGGGTTTTGTAGGTACTGTCGCACAGTATCAAAGGCATCTTGGCATTTCTGATCCCATTCGAATTCGATCCCTTTTTTCAGCAGACGGAAGAGCGGCTCGCAGGTAGTTGTCAGCTTTGCAATGAATCGGCTGACAAACTGTATCTTACCCAGAAAATCCCTAACTTCTTGCTCGGTCCTCGGAGGAGGCATTTCCAAAAGTGCTTTAATCTTTGAAGGATTGACTTTAATGCCCCGTTGAGTGATCATAAATCTAAGCATCTTTCCGGCAGTGACTCCGAAGGCACATTTCTGCGGGTTGAGTCGCATCATGTACTTCTGAATTCTTTTAAAGAATTTTTACAGCGCTGTGATGTGGTTATCCCGATCCTTGGATTTGACTATCATATCATCCACATACACCTCGACCTCCTTATATATTGTCATGCAGTAAAGTAGTGGCAGCCCTTTGATAGGTTGCCACTGCATTCTTTAGATCGAATGGCATCACACGATAATAGTAGGTCCTCCAAGGTGTGGTGAATGTTGTCTTTTCTCTGTCCTCGGGATTCATTAAAATCTGGTTGTATCTAGAGAAGCCATCCATGAATGATTGCAAGGCATGCCCTGCTGTACTGTTTACTAAGACGTCGATGTCCGATAGTGGAAAATCGTTTTTTGGGCTAACCTTGTTGAGATCTCGAAAATTCACGCAGACTCGGATACGACCATCTTTCTTCAAAACTGGTACGATGTTAGCTACCCATTTCGGATACTCGGTTACCATTAGGAATCCAGCGTTGATCTACTTGGCAACTTTTTCTTTGATCTTTAGAGCCCATTCTGATCGGATTCGCCTTAATTTTTGTTTGACCGGTTCAGCATCAGGGTATAAGGGGATATGGTGCTGGACAATGTCAAGATCAATTCTGGGCATATCCTCGTAAGACCATGCAAATTCATCTTTGAATTCTTTTAATAAAGTTATTAGTTGTTCTTGTTCAACTGAGGATAAAGAAGAACCAATTTGAACATTTTGCGAGTTGATTTCATTACCCAGATTTATTGACAAAGTTTCTTCAATTATTGGTTGGGCACGCATTTTTTCTTCTCTTTTTATTAAAAGTTTTATTTCTTCGGGGATATCCCGTTGAACTCAAAATTATCAGAAAGTGTATGAAATAAATCAAACAAAGAAGAGTAACTGAAAATCTTGTTCATTTCATTAAAAACAGAGGGAATTACAAACTCAATGGCAAAAGCATGGAGAGGACCACCAACAGATGTGTCCTCGACTACAGACTCCGACTCAAACTCGGACTCAGGATAGATGACCTGCTCGTTACAAGACTCGATGGTCCAATTCTTCACCTCTTTCATAGCCGCATTGATGATGAGCTTAGTACAGTCTGCTGGTGCGCTGAAACCCATCATGAAGCAATCCTGATCAGTTATCTGCAGATGAGCTATCTTTTCATTAAATAGCATTCCTATGTCGGTACCATCGAGTTTGTCGGCCCAGTCTTCTTCCTAGACATTCTTTTCTTCCTTCTCTCTTTCCATTGTTTCTTCATCTTCCGCATCAGACAGCTGGTGGCTGAAAAAGATCTCCAACCCCGGCAACTTTTGATTGGTCTCTTCATCGATCCATGGCTCTAAAAAGCCACAAAACGGGAAATCTTCCCCTTCCTTGATGAAGTATCCATTGAGCGTCCCAAAATAATTGGCCTTTCATCCCCTTAGGCCCTTCTAGATCGTCTTCTGTTGGCTCATACCCAAGACCAAAACGGTGCGAAGTTGGCAATACCTGAATGGGTTCCGGGATTCCATGCAGTTTAAGTCCCAATCCCATGCCTAGGAAGAAGGACATTTTCCTCATCATCATTAAAGCTCATGGGTTGACATACCTTTCTTCTTCATTCATCAGCGTCTGAACAACCCATGTTTCATCGAACTGAAAATCACTGAGCAACACATCATCTTCACTATGCTGAACTTCTAGTAGAGTTGTGCCCTCTCCTCCTTTCGGAGGGTGAATACTGTTCTCTCCATGAATGGTCAGGACTGCCCCATTTTTTATCAATTTTAGTTTTTGGTGAAGGGTAGACAGTAACGCCTGGACACTTGGGTCATGCAGCCATGGCCTACCCAGCAGCAGGTTGAAAGAGGCCGGCACATCCAACACATGAAATTCAACCGACGTCTCCAGAGGTCCTATTGAAATGGTGAACGACGCCAGTCCTAGTACATCCCTTCTTATGTTGTCATAGGCTCATACCCCTTGATTGTAGGGAGTAAACTGGTCTGGCCTCATCCCTAAACACACGGCCATCTTTAATGGGCAAACGTTCAAGGCAGACCCGCTATCAATGAGGGTAATCGGGACCCATTTTTCTAGACACTTGATAGTGATATGAAGCGGCTTATTGTGACTTTTTCCCTTAGCAGGCAAATCCTTATCAGAGAAAGAATTGACTTTTGATTCAACCATTGACAGAATCACTCCAACCAGTTGCTCTAGGGTGGCCTCTATCGGAACGCTGACTTTATTCAAAACTTTCAGCACAGCTTGTCTGTGTTTGTGCGAGGCCATCAGTAGGCCCCAAATGCTGATGTTGGCTTGCGTCTTTTTCAACTGTCTCAATACAGTATCCACTTCCTCCTCTTGCTCTATCTCTTTCCCTTTTCCACTTGGTTGTCCTTTCTCTAGCTGAGCTGGCTTAAAGTGTCGTCCACTTCTAGTCAGGCGTTCTACACCGTCTTCGGGATCCCATAACCTTGGCATTACATTATCAGTCTGTCTTACTTCATGTAGAGGGCTTTCAAACGCCCACAAGTCATTTAAGTCATTAATGGCTGCCCTTTTCGTTCTTTTCTCGTCATCTTCAATAGCGCATGTATTATCAATTTCCTCACAGATGTCCTCTTCAATAAAATTCACTTGTTGTTCCCGAGCGGCCCAGAAATTAATGCACTTGCCCCATCAGATTTTAACACAATCCTTACCAACCAATAGGATTGCATTTCATTGACGTACACTTTTTCCTCAAAAAGTTAGGAAAGAGTGATTCCATCAAGCACATGGCCAAACCCGTAAGGTCGACTCGGGTAATCCAATGGCCAGTCGTCTTCTTCGTTGCACTCCTCCTCTTGTTGGTAGACTTGGATTAGCAGTCGATACCATTTTTAGGCATCATCATTCTATTCTTCCATCCTGTCTCGACTCCCCCTAATCATCATGAATGAGCATGCTATCTGATCCCCAGTTATTAAAACATGAGGGCGCAGTAGGTGCGCTGAACAGATGTGCTGACTCGGGTCCTCCAACTCTCCCATAGACATGTAATTTATCCCAGCCTGCCTGGCATGATTCGGTAGTGGGTTAGTAGTGACATTTGGTTTTGGGGTGACAGATGGTGGTGGGATCACCTTGGTGTTAATGAGATTTTGGATCTTGTGCCAAAGTCTCAAACACTTGTCGATTAGGTGCCCGTGGCCTTGGTGGAAGGCACAGTATTGGAAAGCATTAAACCTTGGCGGTAGGGGATGAGGAACAAGCATGGGGTCCAATGGCTTGATGAGCACCTTCTCGACGAGTCGATTTTGAGCGGTGGACAAAGATATATTGAGGGGGGGTAAAGACCCTTCTCGGCTTTTGTTGCTGTTAGCCATTGTCTGACTGCTGAAGGTTGTTCATTGGATGGGTGGAAGGATTCAAAAGGTTCACCTCGCCCGAGTGAGTAGCGGATTGATTTTGGTTGGTTGTAGGGAAGGTCCTTCTTGGTAGTTTCTGGCTTGGCTCGGCTTTTTCAATAGCCCCAGAATGGATAGCATCCTCTATCTGAACCACGGCATCAAACAATTGCTCGAATGTGGAGAGTCGCTGCGTGATGAAGTAACGCTTCAACAGAGACTGCAGGTTCTTTACTACCATCCTTACCTGCTCCTTTTCAGAAGTTCGGATTGTCTTCTTAGCGGCCTTACCCCTCCATCGGGTTAGGAAGTCAACGAAAGATTCCCTGTTCTCCTGTCGGGTTTTTTCGGGCTCTCGGGTAGTTACATCCAGTTGGACATTGTAACTATACTAGCTGATAAAAACCATGGTGATGTCTTCCCAAGTTCTGGTTTTATCTACATCAAGAGAGAGAAACTATTTCTGGGCTGCCCTAGAAAGAGATCGGTGAAAAAGCTGAGCCTTCAACTGGTCATCAATCCCCATTGGCGACATGGTACTAACGTACATTCGGAGATGAATTCTGGGATCTTCGGTTCTGTTAAATTTTTTCATGTCCGACATTTAAACTTTTTCGATAATTTTGCATCTGGGAACATGCAGAGTCCCCCTACATCGAGCATGTATTCCTCAACTCCCTTAGCTTTTCTGAGAACCTTTTCTATCCTGTCGATCTTCTCATTCAGTGTAGATTCTTTAGACTGCACAGTGTTTTCCTCCTCAACTATCACCTGACGAGGGTTTCGTGGTGGTGGTGGGACAACTTGTGGTCCATCGGGGACTTGGTTGTCATCCCAAAAGTCTTCTCCATTCTCGTTCATCCAATTTGGTTATCCATTCGCAACAGGAATATAGGCCTGAATGGCCCGAATCTGTGCCTGACATTGCACTTGAGCCTGGGTCTGTTTCTCTACGGCTTTCTATATATCAGTAATCGCCATCATTAGGGCTGCTAGATTCATCTCGTTTTTCACCATTTTAGCTGACTCAGTCGGCTGTTCCGATACCCTACAAAGTCTTCCTGTCACTAATCTTTCCCAGACACGTATTGACTGTACTTTTCTCAGCACAAGAGAAACCTGGATCCCAAGAGCAAAATAGCCAGTATTAAACACTTTTCGAGAAAATATTCTGTCAGTAGATAGCAGATATCTCGAATTCTCAAAACAACATATCACAAGCAGATAACCATGGAAGCTATAACAATGCCCCTACCGGGCTCACATTGGCACCATAACAATAAGATGACTCGAAAACCACTATGATGGATGAAAAGGGGATCAACTAAAATCTAGGGAAAAGGTTTGGCTAAAAACGGACAGCACTCTGGCAAGAAAACAAAGCTATGCTCATCGGACTGGTTCGACCTAAGAATTTTAAAAAAACAATGGGCAGCATGACGGTAGGGAAATAATTCTCATGAGTATTACAAGGGTTTGAAAGAAATGAGCTTAAGTCGAGGATTTAGAGGAAACGAGCCTATATCAAGGGGAGAGACCTAACGACCCAGGAAGATCTCGGAGGAGAGAGGAACCACCCTAGAAGTTAAGACGAAATACGATCATGATGACGGTAAGAAAATCCGAAAGTGGTGAGAAACAAAACGCGAGTAAGAATACGAAGGAAAAGCTAACCTAAATAATGGATAACAGAAAACCCAGGTCGAAGCCGGAGAGAGGACTAGCCTAAACTGAACAAGAAAGCCTAACAATAGCAATCAAAATATACAATAAAGAAAACACATAATCCTACTAGGGTCAGCATCACCTAATTGGGAGTTCTAAGTTCACTATATGCAAAAGGCCAGTTTTTGGTCAATTGAAAAAGGTACGTTCTGAATAGAGCAAGGTATATACCTCCCATGTAGAATATGGTCAAACAGTACGCCTAAACTCTTTTACCGCACCTATGATAGCGTACAGTCAGTAAGGGTTGCCCGTCTTCCCAATAATCCCTTAAACAGATTAAGGTTCAGGGTATCGGATCGACCAGGCAGAGGGGGTTTGACGAACAATGCACATGCATGCAAAAATGTAGATGAGAGATATATATTAAGAACCAATGATGTTTTCAAGTCTAGCACTCTTATTTGATTTTATAAATCAGTCCCCAGCAGAGTCGCCAGAAAATACCGTGGCGTTGGGACTTGGAGGTCATTTTAAAAAATGTTCTAAAAATAAGGAATTCAAAGAATGTTTAGAAAAATCTTTTAACACTTTGAAAACTAAATTTTGAGGACCCCTTCTTGTTGAAAATAGAGTCACCACTTAGTTTTTGAGAAAAACTAAGAAAAACAAAATTGGCTACTGATCTTTAAAACGTTAACCAGATAAAGAGGGTTCGAGGGCTAAGGTACGAATCGGGGAAGGTGTTAGGCACCCCGTTCGCCTAACCATAAGATTGGCCTCTACTAATCATCATTGGTTCTTTAATATGATTTTTCAAATGCATGCAAACATAGAAAATAGAGACAAAGAGAGAACCTCCAAAATCAACTATGAAAAATACATACTATATATACATAGCACTCCAAATCAAAACAAATAAAATGGTAAAATCCTAAGTCCTATGGCATGCAATTTTTAACTAAATGATACATGGAATACATACCAACATACAATATTATTTAAACAACCTAAACTAGCATGATTTGGTTAAAAGAATAAAAAAATATGCTAAAATTGCTAAAATTACCTAAACATAGATTGCAAACAAAAATAAGCTAATCTATTCTAGGCATGATTTTCAAGAAAATAATCAAAACATATATGTTATCAAAGCAAATTAGATAGAAATGAGAAATGCATAAAAAAAATGATAAAATTCTACATTAAAAGAAAGCCTACTAACAAAGAAAAATGAAAGATTTTGTAACAAAATAGAATTTAAGATTCTAAAAGAAAAGAAAAGGAGTTTGACAAAAGAAAGAAATGTAAAAAGATTAGAAAATGCTATTAATAAGAAAATCTAACTATTCACATTTTATATTTTAAAAGGGAATAAAAGAAAAAAAAATAAAATAAAAGAAATGAAATAAATAAAAGAGTTTTAATCTTATTAAAAGGGGAGAATAGCTTGAAAGTTTTTCTGTGATTTTTGAATTTTAGCAAAATAAAAGAAAAGGAAGATAAAAGAAAATAAGGTCGTAGAGAAAGAAAATAAATTTTTATAAGAAAAATGAATACTAATATTATAAGAAAAGAAAATGAACTAAACTACTATTAAGAGAAAATTAGAACGACTAAAGAAACTAAAATAAATGCTAGAAAATTAAACTAATGCTAATAAAAGAAAAAATGACATTAATATTATAAGAAAAGAAAAAAAGAATGAAAAATGAATGCTAGTAAAGACAATTAAACTAATGCTAGAAAAATAAAAAAAATTAAAAATAACTATTTATTTTAAATGTGAAATGTAGTATTAATTACTACATTCACATTAATGTAGGTGCATTATTACAACAATTAACAACATTATTAAGTTGTAATTACCAAAATATGTTAGTACCATTTAATGAATACAAATAAAAATTACAATGTACTAAGTGTGAGTGTGAGGGAATTAACAATTAAAGAAATAAGAAAACAACTAAATTATATGAAGTAAAAAAGATTAAACTACATAAATAGAAAAGAACATACAAATTGAAATTGAATTTTAACCTAGTCGCTCCAAGAGAAAGGAATTGAAGTTAGAAAGACCGGAGATCCAAACGAAGTACCTGAATCATGAAATCCTCGAATTGGGGAATCTACTTCAATCCTCGGGTGCTGATTCCAAGCTACGACTTCAAATGTAGGTATTGAAGATTTGGGACTCGGTATTTCGGCAGGATTTTGGCGTCGGGGCTCGAGATCGCTCGATATATCGGCAGAATCTCTCTCACTCCAAATTCGTACTGAAAACGTACGCTGGGGTTATAGTATTTATAGAATTCTTCAACCAATGGGATGCTACCACGTTCTAAAGTATGTCAGGCCATTTGGAGTTGGCGGCCACCACAATGTGAGTTGGCGGTCGCCATGTTAGAGTTGGCGACCACCTTTTTTGGCTAGGGTTTCCACAAGATTCTATTGGCGGTCGCCACAATGGAGTGGGTGGTCGCCACTTTTGGCAATGACTTGGGCAACAAGTTATCGATGGTTCGGTAAAATTTCATTAGTTTTGAAGGTTTTTGATGACTAAGTTCAAATTTCGAGCTTAGATCACTTCCCGATGATCGAATTGAAGTACTTATTCCTCCTGTTTTCATCATCGAATCCGCCTAAAATTGGGTGTGGTCAAATTGGGGTGTCTACAGGTATAAAAGTCTTAAAAATTATTAAAAAAATTTCGTGAGATAACAGTTCAAGGCATGAGATCTATCTTCAAATAAATTATCAAAATAAGACTCTAGATTAATTAACCGTTCAAATAATATATTGATGTGCTGGTTAAATATACCTTGAATTTAGGTAAAATTCTTTTTGACCATCTATGATGTGTTACCTTTTCCGAGATAGAACATTACTTTAAAATTATAGGGATCAAAAAAAGAACTATGGATAGGATATAAAGGAGTTTTAGAATTTCAACGGAGAATAAAAAGTTTTCCAGAATCAAGTGATAGTAAGTTTTAAATTGAATCAAGCAGTATTACATTTCATAAATTTTTTGAACTAGAATCAAGTCACATTGCTTTTCGAAAACTTTTTTTTTTGGGATTTTCTCTTCTAAAACTTTTAAAACTTATATCAAGCCGCATGATCTTTCAGAATTTGTTTTTTGAGAAATATATTTTTTAAAAACTGGTTTAAATTGGTGAGGATATATACTCTATACTTAATTAAATGCCAACAATTAATTTAAATAAATTATTAACTCTAATTAAAAATGAAATTATGGACAATCACACAAAGAGATTATAAGTTTATTTATTTTAAAAAAACTAACAATTGGAGAAAAATATTTTTTTGGGGAACATAGTTTTTGGAGACTTAATCGAATTGTTAGGAATATATATTCTATATATACTTAATTAGCTAGCCACATTTTTGAAAATTGGTTCAAAATCGTAGAGAAATGTACTTGATTTTTTCTCAAATGATGATTTTTTGGAAACGGGTTCAAGTTAAAGGATAATTAACTTTAATTAAGAAATAGATTTTGGACCAATTACACAAAGAAATTATGGTTCTTTTAAATAAAAGTAAAAATATGAGAAATACATTTTTTAGAAACATAGTTTTGAAAACTGGTTCAAATTGGTAGGTACTTAATTAGCTAGCCACATTTTTGGAAATGAATTCAAAATTGTAGAAAAATTTACTTAATTTAGCCAAATGAGAAATTTTTTTGGAAACCTGTTGAAACTTTATTAATTAGCCATTCACAATTCATTTAAACCAATAATTAATATTAATTGAAGAAACTTAAATTTTGGAAAACAATCACAGAAAGAGATAATAAATTTATTTTATTTTTAAAAATAAAAATAAAAAATTAGAATGAGAGTTTAGAGCACGTAGAAATTAGGAAGTTTTGCTAAAATACTAATGACAGATATATAGATAGATTAGCGAATTACTCGTGCTTAAAGGCACTTTTTAACACAATCTCATTTCAAGATTATTTTTGAACAATAATCAATAACAAAATAATTACTAAGAGCAACAAAATATTAAAAAACTTACTTTGTCAAAAAAATTTTAAAAAAAATAACAAATTACATAAAACACCTTACAAAAAGGTCTTAATTAAAAACCAACTCTATCAAAAATCCAAACTTGACTCGGATTAATATATTAAAATTTAACTATTTATTCCACAAGTCAAATATTATTAACAAATTATATCCTAATATTCACCTGATGCTCACACTCGATGTCCTTCCACATTATAGTATTGAAATAAACGAAATCCAGTAATATACAGAATATATAGATACATACATAGGCCAATTCAAAAATATAAACAAAAAAAAACCTAAAATTAGGAAGAAAAAGACCCACACAAAATCGAGATAAAACTTTGCCACCCAAGAATTTGTTTCCTCATATAGATATGTCTAAATCTTAAAATTCAACCGTAAAATTATAGATCTATGAAAAATATAACGAGCTAGACTAACCTAATTGTGGATATGATGCATTGACGGTGACGACGACGTAACGCAGTGATGGTGGTGTTGTAGTGGCGGCAACGTGGTAATGAAGTAACGGTGGAAACAACGTAGCAAATTGAGGAAGTAGCACAATAGTTGAAGCGGCGTTGCAGTGGCAGCGTAACAGAGATTATAGTCTTTTGAGTTTAGAGAGGTTTCGATAGAGAGAGGTGAGAATTTTTAGGGTTTGGGAAGATTTTTTAGAGTTTGGAATGACGTGTATTTTGAAAAATTATTGCTGGATGAAAATGGGCAAAAATTTCATTTAGCAAGTAAAATCACAAACTAAAAGTTTTATATAAAAGAAATCCTAACCACTAAAATATAATTTGCCTCTAAATATATTTTGAAAACATTGAACTGTTATATTATATAGATATCTAGATACATACATAGGCCAATTCAAAAAATATGATAAAAAAAATCTAAAATTAGGAAGATGAAGAAGACCTACACAAAATCGAGATAAAAGCTTTTTTATAGATTTACGAAAAAGATAAAAAGCTATACTAACCTAGTTGTGGGTATGATATATTGGTGGTGGTAACGACGTAATGCAACGATAGTGGTGTTGCAGTGGCGACGACGTGGCAATGGCATAACAGTAACAGTAATGTAATAGAGGAGGCAGTGCAGCAGTGGACGCAGCATTGTGGCGGCGGTAGCGTTGCAGCGACAATGTAACAGAGATTATAGTCGTCTGGATTTAGAGAGGCTTTGATAGAGAGGGAGGTGAGAGAGAATTTTTAGGGTTTTGAAAGATTTTTTTAGGTTTGGCAATGGTGTGTATTTTTAAAAATAATTGCTGGCCAAAAATAGGCAAAAATTTCATTTGGCAAGTAAATCTCAACCTTAAAATTTTATACAAAAAAATCCTAACCATTAAAACGTGATTTGTTTCTAGATATTTCAAAAACACTGAATTGTTTTATTATATAGATATATTTTTTGATATATATTTGTCAAATAAAAAAAGATTATATTGGTAGAAACATATGTTTAGCAAACTGGTAGGAAACCCATGTAAATAAATTGGTACAAAACATATATTTTTGGAAATTTGTGTAAATTAGTAGAAAATATGTCTAATTTAAGCAATTAGCATTGCATAAGGTATTGGTAGAAAAACATATATTTTAAATAAATGGGTATTGATATATACCAAAATTAGATAGTCATACATCTTTAAATTAAATATTTGAATATAAATCTAACTTTAATTAATTTAGGCCAATCATAGAATGACATGTGTTATTATTAGAATTAAAGAATCTTAAAACATAAAAATTAAATTGAGAGTTTTGAGCTCAAAGACAATAGAATAATTTGTTAAAATATAATAGATAGATAAATACAAAATCCGAATTCATGAATTATAAATATAATTGATTATAAATACTAATAGCATTACCATTTCAATAACTAATTGTTAAATAATGATTAAGCATGGTATTGTGATAAGCTTCCCCTCATAATTTATTTTATCTTTTCAGAGAGGGGCTGGAAAAAAATTGGAAAAGTGGCTGACTTAGAGATCATAGGAGGATGTAATCCTACGATCTAATTTATCACCTTAAAAGAGAGGGTACTAATGAGACGGGAACAATAATTGTTAATAGTTAAGGAAAAAAATAAAGTATTAATTATATATATTCAAATAAACATTCTGTGTATATATACATGTTTTTATTAAAATACATGTAAAAGTATTTTATTAAATAATTGGGATGGAACAGGATAAAATAGGGTGAAAAGTATATATACATCACCCGTTTCACCCACGGCGAGCAAGGCGGGATAAGAATAATAGGAAATATATGTGCATTAATGAAAAAAACTGTCATATTTAATTATATTTTTGATAAAAAAAGTGATTTGCCAGTTCATTTAGTTTTTTTTTTCGAATTCTAAAATTAGATAAGACTAATATAATATAACTACACAAATATACAAAAACAAATTACGAAACTCAAAAATTTATAATATAAATAAAAATATAAAGAATATAGACACTGGTTTAATTAACGACATGAGATCTAAGCATTCCGTAGACAAAACCATCCTTCTTACCTTAATGCTCTTTGAATCAAACCGTAAAAATCAGTTTAAACATGACATCCCTGATTTAATGGAAAAATATTAGGTATTTGGGAGTATTACCTTCCCTGACATTATTTACATAGAAATGTTGAATACATATATAAAGTGTTCCTTTTTTGAGTATGTTTCTATATCTATATTATTAAATTCAAATATTATCTACACAATGTCGCCATATAACTTAAGAATTAGAAAATAATTACTGCCATTCAACAGTTTTGCTTGACATCTATTGCTATGGACAACATTGTTCCATTTTTTCTCCCCTCACATTCTTCCATATTTAAAAGCTGCCATTCTTGGGATATTTCTTCATCAAGTTCTCTATCAAAACTCTCCAACTCTCCCACCCTCTATCTAAAGCTGAGCCATGGCTGCCATTTTGAAGTCATTCTCTCTCTTGAATGTTATGCTCGTCTCCTGCTTCATTCATCTTTTACTAGTAGCACTTTCTCCGGCTAAGGCACATGGTCATGGATTTAGTGCTGTTCTCATGCACCGTGACTCTCCACAATCGCCGTTCTACAACTCTTCCGCCACTAAGCTGGAACGCCTCCAAAATGCCTTTCAGCGCTCAATTTCTCGCGCCGCTCGCTTTCAACGATCATCCAAGTCCACGTCCCAAGATAGCATCCAATCCCAACTCCTCCCCACCGGCACAGAGTATGTCATGAAGTTATCCATCGGAACCCCGCCGCTCGAGATGCTTGTAATCGCCGACACTGGCAGCGACCTTATCTGGACACAGTGCCAACCTTGTTCTAACTGTTACAATCAAAACTCTCCCATATTCGATCCCCAAAACTCTTCGACTTACAAAGGACTGTCGTGCCAGTCTCAGCTGTGCCGATCGCTGGGCATCTCCACTTGCACCGATCAAAACCTTTGCCCCTACACTGTGAATTACCAAGACAAGTCCTTCACCGTCGGCGATCTCGGCATCGAAACATTCACCTTTGAATCCACTTTGGGCCATGCAGTTTCGATCCCAAACATAGTTTTTGGGTGCGGGCACAACAACCAGGGCACGTTCAACGGAATCGGCGCCGCCGGAATAGTTGGCCTCGGTCGCAGCTCGCTGTCGCTTGTCAACCAGTTGGGTGACACCAGATTTTCCTATTGTTTGTTGCCTTCAGATTCAGACTCGAGCATGACGGGCAGGATCAATTTTGGGGACAACGCGGTGGTTTCTGGTGCCGGAGTTGTGTCCACTCCAATAGTCAACAAAGGAGTTGGTAATGATCCCTTCTACTATCTCACTCTAGAAAGCATAGCTGTTGGAAGCAAGAGCTTGGCTTACAAGCAAAGCTCAGAAACGGAGTCCACTACCTTTGTTGAAGAGGGCAACATCATCATTGACTCGGGGACAACGTTAACATTTCTGCCAACTGACTTGTACGAAAATTTGAAGTCACAATTGATACAAGTCATCGAAGGAGTACCAGTAAATGACCCAAATGGGGTTTTCGATTTATGTTACGGTGACTCCAATATAAATGTAACTACGATTACGTTCAACTTCGCCAGAGCTGACATAGATCTGCCCCCAACGAGCACCTTCGTCAGGAATGGAGATTTGTTGTGTTTGGCCATTGTCCGTGCTCGCGACCTCGCCTTCTTTGGGAACTTGTCTCAGATGAACTTCTTGATTGGCTACGACCTTGAGAAGGGGGAGGTTTCTTTCATGCCGACTGATTGCACCAAGCACTAGCGGGTTTCCAACCTCGCCTTCTTTGGGAACTTGTCTCAGATGAACTTCTTGATTGGCTACGACCTTGAGAAGGGGGAGGTTTCTTTCATGCCGACTGATTGCACCAAGCACTAGCGGGTTTCCATGAATTGAAACGGGATTTGTTTTAATCTTCAATTGTTTGGGTTCTGGTTTGGCTTTTTTAAAACTTTTTTTTTGTATTTTTTTCTGGATTTCTTTTGCGTATTTTGATTTTTTTTTTTTTCTCGGTTCATCATAATAAAATCAATGTAAAAAATATGACCGGTTTCGCTAATGCTACAAAAAAGTTTAATGTAAACAAAAACAAGACTTAAAGTGGCTTTTTTTTTTCTTATGTGAATTTTTTTGGGTTAAATTTTGTTTATTTTTCGATTTTCTAATAATGGAAAAATCTACAAAGTATGCTCGTTTAAACTAACATTTAACAAAAACTAAAAATAAAAATATATATAAAAAAATGAACCCAAACATAGTCTTACCATTTCTATTTCATGGTGGTGTGATGTCTATCCTTATTTCACTAAAAATAATTAATAAAATCTATTACTTCGTAGAATAGTAATTAATTAAGACCAAATATGTTTCTAACGGAAACAAGAAGGCTAAGTTGCAGTATACATAGATTAGTTTTTAAAATTAATTTGAGATAGAAATTGATTAAATTTATGAGATGAGATTGATTAATTTAAGATAACTAAAATTAATCTAAAATATCTTTAAATATAAAAAGTTTTAGGAGTTCGAATCTACCATGCTCTTACAAAAATCAAATTATACTGAGCACACGCTTAAACTAGTTACTTGCACAATATATGCTATAATACAAGTCTTATCGAACTTCTCAAGAAAATTAATAAGACCTAAACCTTGTATAGATTATCTTTAGTAACACCAGTTGTCCTTTACAAGTTCGACACAATTTCTTCTCACAAAACATGATATATCTCACATAAAGATCACATTCACAAATAAAATATTGTATAACTCGATATTCACAATCATAGATAATGAACATAAAAAACAAAAAAAAAACAATCATTATATCGAATATTCAAATCTTGTCAAGAGTGATACAAACAGAGTAAAAAAATCAAATTTGTAATCTAATATCAAGTTCAAACATCACTCAGCTAGGATTTTCGATGAACCCTAATAGAAGGCTTCGTCTAGTCGCTCGTGCATATAGGTGATGATGTGGAGTTTTCATTCAAACGTGCATTGGATGACCTAACAAGGGAGCTGTCGCCTATTTTCTTCCTATTTTCACAAGTTTGAGAACCCCTAACTTCAAGTTAGGATTTTGATTTTATAAGCCTAACCAATTGGGTTCGCTAGGGCAAAAATTTGTGCACTTACTATGTAATTCTGTTTGGACTTGGGGTCTAGACGAATTGGTTAAACCTTTCGGATGGGGATTGAACGGATTTGTGCTGCAAGCGTCGTTTTTTCTTAGAGCATCAAATATCCTTGAATCAATCTTAGAC
This sequence comes from Heliamphora pulchella, assembly GCA_032270985.1. NCBI lineage: Eukaryota > Viridiplantae > Streptophyta > Magnoliopsida > Ericales > Sarraceniaceae > Heliamphora > Heliamphora pulchella. The sequence continues at coordinate 21,670 of JAULJZ010180042.1, forward strand.
TTTTCGAACATTGTTTATGTAATGACCTTACTCGGACCCTAGTATTAGTGATAGATAGCCCATGAGGTCATTGAGCACGGAAGAAATTCAAAACCCTAACTCAACTCGAGAACTCTAAGTTCGACCTAAAAATCTTAAAAAGGTCCAAAACTCAGACAACAAAATCTTAACACCTGGAGAGTCTCCCAACGTTCTAAATTAAGTAATTATCATTAAATAATAAATTAAAAATAAAAAATTCTCATAATTATGGTAAAATGACCATTTTACCCATAGTACAGCAAAAAATTTTAAAAATCTAATTTTTGATACATGGATACCCTAAATCAAGAATTTAAGTACAATTAAATAGTAAATGACAAAATAATATCAAAAATAACAAAAATACCCCTTAGTGGCCGACCACCTTGGAAGTTGTGCCAAAAGTAGTTTTTTGCTTTCTTTTAAACTTAAAAAGATATGAAAAGTATTAAATCGAGTATTATGATGATTCAATACTTGTTGAACAAGTAATATACATAATAATATGGTATTATAGGTTAACAAAAGTAGACAAATTATTATTGAAATCCATACACAATAAAATAAGTCAAAAAATCATATATTATCAAACTAGCTTAATTTAACTTAAAAGACTATATCTATTTAATCAATTACTATGAAAATTATGATAATTCATGAGAATACTAAATTTGTCATAAACATACTAAAATAATAAGTTTTAGTAGGAAAAAATACCAAAAAGATACATAAAATTAACTTTTAAAGTATTTTCTTGCACAAAAGGGCACGCAAATTAATGCAAAATTCCACGATTGATTAAGATTAGATTTTTTTCTTTCCAAATTGACCCTAGCTGTATTCCCTTCCCTTGATATGATATGCCTCCCTCAAAACTTGAACCAAGTCATTTCAACCCATGTGAAGTGGAAGGAAAAAGGAGAAGAAAGTACTTAAAATTA